>JARQOD010013645.1:0-14546 GCA_033576555.1 Oophaga sylvatica
CAGAAAATTTTAGAGCATTTCATGTTTCCCCTCCCAAAGCTTTTTGGGGGAAATTTCATTCCCCCGGGATTGCACCTGTCCACTCCCAAAAGTACCAACCGGTTTAAAAAAACGCTCACTGTGTTTTTTTTGGCCCAAATCCCTGCCTTAACCCATGAGAATTATGGTATTGTAAAAGGGAAGTGAAGAACCCCCCCCCAACAATGCAGAGGGCTGAAGGTTGCTAAAAAAAGCAACCGGGGGCTTCCATAACCTCAGCAGTGCCACAGGCTGATGCCCCCATGCCACACCTATTGATGCAGTAATTGATGCAAAAAGAAGCCCCCAAGTTTGAGTGATTTATGAACATACTTTTCAGTGGCCAACTTTTAGAGTTTACAATAATTTTTCAAGGGGGGTGTTATAAAGAATTTTATTTACTGAGATAACTAGTTTTGGTTTTCATTGGCTGTAAGCCATAATATCAATTTAACAGACTAAACATTGAAATAGATCACTCTGTTTGTAATGATCTATATAATTATTTGAGTTTTCACTTTTTGTATTGAAGAACTGAAATAAAATTAGCTTTTTGATGACATTTAATTTTGTGAGAAGCCCCTGTATAATTTTAGTTCTAGACCTTTTAAATGTTATACACTTATCACAAACATATGTGGAAATAATGCAATCTATTTGTATGCAGTGGAGGTATAGAATGAATAGAATTTAACACTTTTTTGACACTTTGATAAATGAAGAACCCTGAATGAAACATCAACTTAGTGTGCAGAGCTGAAGCAGCGTAAATAGTTTTTTTTACAAATAAAATTAGAAAACAAAAAATAAAAGAAATATCTCATAACGTAGCGTTATCCATAACTTGGCAAATATCATATTTCGCTCTAAAATAACATATAAAAATATAATTTACATATTTTAATTCTCGATACACCATGCAGCAGAAAAGGCTGACACAGCATGATGTCTCAAGCTTGGTTAGTCGTCAGTTTGTCAATGTTTTTCTCAATAGACTTCAATGGAAAAACACACATTTTTGCAATTGCATGTAAGACACAGTCACTTATATATGGACAGTTTACAGCAGAAGTTTGGGGATTATTATGGTAAAATCTAAGGTTGCAGAATTGCTGAAAAAATCCATGCATATAATGTCCTTCAGAAAATCTATAATATAACGCTGGGAGCGTCACTCTGTCTGAAGCCTTTATAGACTGCGCAAGCGCGAACGCCTGCGCAGTCTGGCTCCAGACAGATTGAGGATCCAGCGGTGAGTACTCTGTATGGTGCCGGAGATCGCGGTATGTGTACTGGATGCAAAACCGCGATTCTACGGCCCCAAATACTCACATACTTACTAACCGGGAGGAGCTTTGCCGCGGGTTCTCTTCTCCCGGGGCAGGAGACCAGGAGTGTGCGTCGGAATCGCGCATGCGCATAGCGCTATCCGGTGCCCATTTTGCTGAAGACACATTTCAGTGTGTCTTCAGCAATATGGTGCCGGACCGCGCGGTATGGGAAAGGCGTACTCCGGCGCGCTCTCCTCCCCGGGGTCCAGCAGAACAGAACAGTGCTGGAGCACAGGGATGAAAGGTGAGTATAAATGTTTGTTTTTTTTGGGTGTATGTGTGTAATGTGGTGAAGGGACCATGCACATCGTATTGGGGGTAAGGGGGGCCCTGCATATCAGGATTGGGGGGTGAGGGGGACCATGCATATCAGGATTGGGGGTGAGGGGACCAGCATATCAGGGGTTGGGGGTGAGGAACTATGGGATATCGGATAGGGGGATGAGGGGACCATGCATATCAGGATAGGGGGGTGAAGGGACCATGATATTAGGATTTGGGGGTGAGGGGACCCGCATATCAGGATTGGGGGGGGAGGGGACCATGATATCAGGATTGTGGGGTGACGGGACTATGCATATCAGAATTGGGTGTTGAGGGGACCTGCATATCAGGATAGAGGGATGAGGGGTTTTATGCAGTCAGGATTGGCGGGTGAGGGACCTGCATATCAGGATAGGGGGATGAAAGGGGGCCCTGCATATCAGGATAGGGGGATGAGGGGACCATGCACATCAAGATTGGGGGGTGAGGGGACCATGCATTCCGGATTGGGGGGTGAGGGGATATGCATATCAGGGTTTGGGGGGTGAGGGGGACCATGCACATCAGGATTGGGGGGTGAGGGGACCATGCATAAGAAGATAGGGGGATGAGGGAACCATGCATATCAGGTTGGGGGGTGAGGGGACCATGCATCCCAGGATTTTTGGGGTGAGGGACCATGCATACCGGATTGGGGGGTGGGGGGGACAATGCATATCAGGGCAGGGGGGTGGGGGACCATGCATATCAGGATTGGGGGGGGGAGGGGGACCATTATATCAGGATAGGGGGGGAGGGGACCATGCACATCAGGATTGGGGGGTGAGGGGACCATGCATATCAGGATTGTGGGGTGACGGGACTATGCATATCAGGATTGGGGGTTGAGGGGCTTCATGCATATCAGGATAGGGGAATGAGGGGATCATGCATGTCAGGATTGGGGGTGAGGGACCATGCATATCAGGATAGGGGATTGAGGGGACCATGCATATCAGGATAGGGGGGGTGAGGGGACCATGACATCAAGATTGAGGGGTGAGGGGACCATGCAATCCAGGACTGGGGGGTGAGGGGACTATGATATCAGGATTGGGGGGTGAAGGGACCATGCATATTAGGTTTTGGGGAGTGAGGGGACCCAAACACATCAGGATTGGGGGGTGGGGGACCTGCATATCAGGATTGGGGGGTGAAGGGACCTGATTTAGGTTGGGGGGTGAGGGGACCATGCACTCAGGAAATTTGGGGGGTGAGGGGACCATGCTATCAGGATTGTGGGGTGAAAGGGACTATGATATAAAGGGTTGGGGGTTGAGGGGGCCCTGCATATCAGGATAGGGGGATGAGGGGATCATGCATGTCAGGATTGGCGGGTGAGGGACCATGCATATCAAGATAGGGGGGTGAGGGGACCATGCATATCAGGATAGGGGATGAAGGGACCATGCACATCAAGATTGGGTGGTGAGGGGGGCCATGCATTCCAGGATTGGGGGGGGTTAGGGGGTATGCAATCAGGTTTTGGGGGGGTGAGGGGGCCTGCACATCAGGTTTGGGGGGGAGGGGGCATGAAAAAAAGATAGGGGGGGGAGGGAACCTGTAATCGGGGTTGGGGGGGAGGGGGCCCTGCATACCAAATTGGGTGGGTCACCCTGCATCCAGGATTGGGGAGGGGGGGGACCCCTGAAAACGGATTGGGGGGTTGAGGGGACCCTGCATACAGGATAAGGGGGTGAGGGGATGTGCCTAGGAAGGGGGGGTGAGGGGACCATTTACCAGGATTGGGGGAGGGGACCCCGCATACCCGGATTTGGGGGGGAAGTACCATTCATTCCAGGGAAGGGGGGTGAGGGACCTGCATATCGGAAGGGGGGTGAGGGGACCATGCACATAGGTTGGGGGGAGGGGACCACATATGAAGAAACGGGGATGAGGGAACCCTGCATATCAGATTGGGGGGGAGGGGACCCTGCATACCGGGTTTGGGGGGTGAGGTCACCCTGCTTACCAGGATTTGGGGGTGAAGGGACAATGCATATCAGGAAGGGGGTGGGGGACATGCAACGGATAGGGGGTGGGGGACCATGATAAGGATTGGGGGGTGAGGGGGCCCTGTACAGGATTGGGGGTTTTAGGGAATGAACCCCGGTTGGGGGGGGGAGGGGACCATGCATTCAGGATGGGGGGGAGGGGGACATAACAGGGTTGGGGGTGGGGACCTCAATCAGGTTGGGGGGGGGGGGGGACCCCTATATCATTGGGGGGGGGGGGGGGACCAGCCCCAGGTTGGGGGGTATGGGACAGCAAACTATTGGGGGGGTAGGGGGCCGCAACGGTTTTTGGGGGTGGGGGGAAAACTATAGATTGGGGGGTGAGGGGACCCTGCAATAGGATTGGGGGTGAGGGGCCTGACATCAGATTGGGGGGGGGAAGGGGGCATGCATTCCAAGAGGGGGTTTAGGGGGCCCTGCAAACGGGTTTTTGGGGTGAGGGAACATGCAACAGGATTGGGGGGAGGAACCCTTAATCAGGGTTGGGGGGTGAGGGGACCCTGCAACAGGATGGGGGGGGGAGGGGGACCCTGAAACGGGTTGGGGGTGAGGGGACCTGCAAAACAGGATTTGGGGGTGAGGGAATGCATAAGGGGGGGGTGGGGGACCATGCATAGGATTGGGGTTTTAGGGGGCCGAATCAGGGTTTTGGGGGTGGGGGACCATGACATCAGGATTTGGGGGAAGGGGGCCCAAATTTTTTAAAAATCCCGGAATTTTTTGGGGGTGAGGGACCATGATTCCCGATTGGGGGGGGAGGGGACCATGCATCAGGTTTGGGGGGGGAGGGGGCCATAACAGGATAGGGGGGGTTTTAGGGACCATGCCAAAAAGGATTGGGGGTTAGGGGAATGAAAAGGATTTGGGGGGGGGGGGGGCCGCAATTTCAGGATTGGAGGGGTGAAAGGGCCATGCCTTAGGATTGAGGGGGAGGGGGCCCTGCCTCAGGAATTGGGGGGTTTTAGGGACCATTCATTCAAGATTGTGGGGTTGGGGGGACCTGCATTCCAGATTTGGGGGGGGAGGGGACATGCATACCGGGTTTGGGGTTAGGGGGCAGCACTCGGATTGGGGGTGGGGGACCATTTAAATAGGGGGGGGGTGAGGGGACCAGCAATCAAAATTGGGGGTTGGGGGCCCCGCTAATTGGGGGTGGGGGGCCATGCATCAGGGTTGGGGGGAGGGGCCAAAAAGGATTGGGGGGTGAAGGGGCCATGCATTCAGATTGGGGGGTTTTGGGACCCCTACCCGGTTGGGGGGTGAGGGGGCCCAAAACCCCTTTGGGGGGTGAGGGGGGCCCTGAAATTTTAAATTGGGGGGTAGGGAATGAAACCCGGATTGGGGGTGAGGACATCCCCAGGATTGGGGGTTGGGGACCATGCAACGGGTTGGGGGAGGGGACATGCAACAGATGGGGAGAGGGGCGATACCCGATTGGGGGGGGAGGGGAAACCCTGTACCCGGTTTTGGGGTGAGGGGACATAATAGGAGGGGAAAAGGGGGCCCTGCATTCAGATTGGGGGTGAGGGGGCCCTGCAAAGGATGGGGGGTAGGGGACCGCATTCAGATTTTGGGGGGGGGGGACATGCTTTCAGGATTGGGGGGGAGGGACCATGCATTTCCCGGATGGGGGGGGGGGCATGAATAGGGTGGGTGGGGGGGCCATGCAATCAGGATTGGGGGGGGGGACATGAATAGGGTTTTGGGGGTAGGGGGCCTCAATCAAAAAGGGGGGTGAGGGACCTGCATTCAAGGTTGGGGGTGAGGGGACCAGCAACAGGGTTGGGGGTGGGGTAAAAAGGGGAAAAGGGGTGGGGGATTTTTGGGGGGTGGGGACCATGCACATCAGGATTGGGGGGGGAGGGGGGCCATGATTCCCAAATTTTGGGGGTGAGGGGACCGCATAAGGATTGGGGGGTAGGGGACCCTGCCCGGATTGGGGGGGGGGCCCGCACTCAGGAATGGGGGGTTAGAGGACATGCACCAAGATTGGGGGGAGGGGGCCCCAACAACCAGGATTTGGGGGGGGAGGGGGCCATGCTACGGATTGGGGGTGAGGGGCCCTGCAACGGAGAGGGGGTTTAGGGGGCATGATATCAGGATTTGGGGGGGTGGGGGACCAGGTTTCAGGATTGGGGATGAGGGGGGCCCGAACAATTGGGGGATGAGGGGACCATGCATACGGATTGGGGGTGAGGGGACCATGCATCAGGATTGGGGGGTGAAAGGGGCATGCATACAGGTTGGGGGGGGGGAGGGGACCTATCAGTTTTGGGGGTGGGGGACAAAGCACATCGGATTGGGGTGGGGGACCAGCTAAGGGGTTGGGGGGGGGGGGGACGGGACATCAGGATTGGGGGTGAGGGACCTGCATATCAGGATTGGGGGGGTGAGGGGACATGAAATCGGTTTGGGGGTGGGGGACTATGAATCGGTTGGGAGGGTGGAGGACCTCATTTCAGATTGGGGGGGGTAAAGGGCCATGATTCAGGATTGGAGGGGGTGAGTGGGGCATGCCCCGGATTTGGGGGTGAGGGGGCCATGTACAAAAGGATGGGGGGTGAGAGGTCCTGCATTCCCAAATTGTGGGGTGAGCTGACATGCATGCCAGGATTGGGGGGTGAGGGCCCTGCCTACCAGGATTTGGGGTAAGGGGGGCCCTTCATATCAGGTTTAGGGGGTTTGGGGGCCAAAGCTCCGGGGGGGGGGTGGGGGCCCCGCCAATAGGAAATTGGGGGGTTTGGGGACCCTGCACATCGGATTTGGGGTGAGGGGACCCTGCACAGCAGGATTTGGGGGTGAGGGGACCAGATATCGGATTGGGGGGGAGGGGACCATATATCAGGATTGGAGGGGGGGGGACATCACACAGGATTGGGGGTGGGTCCCTGCAAAACAGGATTGGGGGGGGAAGGGGGGGCCATGCCCCCCGGTTTGATTGGGGAGGATACCGCACATCGTATGGTCGTGAGGGGGCCATGCACATCAGGATTGGGGGGTGAGAGGACCATGATTCAAAGATGGGGGGTGAGGGGGCCGCTACCGGATTGGGGGGGGAGGAGGACCAAGCATTCCAAAATTTGGGGGTGAGGGGGGTCAGCACATCAGGGATTGGGGGGGGAGGGGGGGCCCTGCACATCAGGATTTGGGGGGGTGAGGGGGGCCGGATATCAGGATTGGAGGGGGGAGGGGTCATGCCATCAGGATTGGGGGGTGAGGGGGCCCCCGCACACAAAAATTGGGGGGTGAGGAAGGACAATGCATTCCCAAAATTGTGGGGGGGGGACCATGCATACCAGGATTGTGGGGTGATGGGCCTGTATTTCCGGTTGGGGGTGAGGGGACCATCATTTCAGGGGTTGAGGGGTGAGGGGCCCTGGTACCAGGGTTGGGGGGTTAGGGGACCATGCACACAGGGTTGGGGGTAGGGGGAAAAGCAATAGGATTGGGGGGTTTTGGGGGGCCGTGCATTAGGTTGGGGGGGAGGGGAATGCATACAGAATTGGGGGGTGAGGGGACCATGATACCAGGTTGGGGGGGAGGGGACCTGCACCGGATTGGGGGGGAGGGGGGCCCTGCACATCAGGGTTTGGGGGGTTTGGGGACCGCACTCAGGGATTGCGGGTTAGGGGACCGCATACAGGATAGGGGGGGGGAGAGGGGAGCATGCATTCAAGCTGGGGGGGGAGGGGACTGCTATGGATTAGGGGGGGTGAGGGGCCAGATATCAGGGTTGGGGATGAGGGGATCATGGGGCTCAGGATTGGGGGTTTAGGGGCATGTTTTAGGTAGGGTGGTAGGGGGCTAGCACATCGGTTTTGGGGGGGGAGGACCATGAATAGGATGGGGGGGTGAGGGGAATGCTTTTCAGGATTGGGGGGGTGAGGGGGGCCATCATTCAGGATTGGGGGGGAGGGGACCCTGCCATGGATTGGGGGGTGAGGGGACCAGCATACAGGGTTTTGGGGGGGTGAGGGTCCTTACATCGGATTGGGGGGGAGGGGGCCATGATATCGGATTGGGGGGGTAGGGGGGCCCCTGCAATCAGGGTTGGAGGGTGAGGGGACCCTGCAATCAGGTTTGGGGGGGGTGAAGGACCCTGCATTCAAGATTGGGGATGGGGGGACCATCCCCAGATTTTGGGGGGTGTGGGACCAGAACCAGGAAGGGGTTTGGGGGCCATTCTATAGGTTTGGGGGTGAGGGGACCACTACCGGTTTTGGGGGGGGGGGGACCATCAATCAGGATTTGGGGGGGTTTGGGGAATGACATAGAATTGGGGAGAGGGGGCCAGCCCAAAGGATTTTGGGGGGGAGGGGGCCATCACCAGGTTGGGGGTGAGGGGCACCAGCATTCGGATTTGGGGGGGGAGGGGGGCCATGCCCCCAGGTTGTAGGGGGTGAGGGGGACCATGCACATAGGTTTTTGGGGGGGAGGGGGACCATTCAAAATCGGATTGGGGGGGGGGGGAGGGCCATGCATCCCAAAATTGGGGGGTAGGGACCATGCATACTAGGTTTGGGGGGGGATGGGGACCCTGCACATCAGGTTGGGGGGGGGAGGGGACCATGCATATCAGGATTTTGGGGGGGAAGGACCATGCTACGGATTGGGGGGTGGGGGGACCATGCACATCAGGATTTTGAGGGGTGAAAGGGACCATGCATAAAAGGGTTTGGGGGGTGAGAGGACCATTCACCCAAAGTTTTGGGGGGGTGAGGAGGGGCCAGCATACCTTTTTGGGGGGTGATGGGAAAGCAACCAGGGTTTGGGGGGGGAGGGAACCATGCATTCGGATTTGGGGGGAGGGGGGGACCAGCACATCAGGATAGGGGGGTGAGGGGACCCCAACAGGATTTTGGGGGGGGAGAGACCCGCATTCCAAAATTGGGGGGGTGGGGGACAGCAACCAGGTTTAGGGTGATGGGACCCAACATCCAGGGTTGGGGGGGTGGGGGACCCCGCTTCCAGATGGGGGTGAAGGGTACCAAAAATCCTACGATAGGAATGGGGGGGCTGTTATGATTTTGGGAGCTGGGAGAGCAGGCAAAAAGGAAAACCAGGCGTTTTGGGAAAAAAAGGATTGCAGTTTCCCCGACTAACCACCAAACTAAGGCAGCCTGGAGCGTTCCACGTTTGGGCCTAAGCCCGTCACGCCTGAGAAACTAACTAACCCAAAATAGAAAGAGGAAAAATATTGCCCCCGGGGCAGTCCCCAAAAAACTGAAAGCCCCCCAAACAGTAAAGGCGGTTTGGGCAAAAAAAAATCGACCAGACAGAAAAAAGTATGAGCAAAAAAATTTGGGGGCCCCAAAAAAACAAAAAAAGAAAAGGGTAGGAAGGGGGCCACGGAATCCCCCCAAAAAAAAAGAAAAACCCAAATCCCACTAAATTTTAAAAAAAAACCGAGATTTCCCCCCCTCTACCCCAAAATTTGTTTTTTGGTGTAACCCAAAAAAAAAACAGACCACGAAAAAAAAAAAGGAAAAAAAAAAAAATTAAAAAAAATCGTGGTGAAAGAAAAGAAAAGGGGAAAAACCCCCCCAGGGGGCCCCCAAGGCCCCCGAATTTCAGGGCAAAAAAAACCCAAAAAAAGCCAAAAACAAAAAGAAGAAAAAGTCTTTTTCTGTTAGAGGAGATTAGAAAACCCACAAGCCGGCTACCAAGGAAACAGGGAAACAAGGTTAAAAACCAAACAATTTTTTTTCCCCCCGGGGAAAAACCTGGGAAGGGGACTCCCCATTAAAACCACCGTAAACCTGTTCCCCCAAAAAACCCAAACTTATGGACAGTCCATTTTTGTTTGTAACCACCAAAGGGGGTTTTTTGTCAGAAACATTTTTCCCCTTTTACAAAAGGGGACTAAACATACCAAAAATTTGGGGGGGAAGGGGCCATGCATCCAAATTTTGGGGGGTTTGGGGGGGTCATTTTCCCCCATTTTGGGGGGGGCGGGGGGGGGCATAAACCCGGATGGGGGGGGGAGGGGGGGATCCTTCCCTTGGGTTTTGGGGTTTAGGGGACCCTGGGGTTCCCGGGATTTGGGGGGTGAGGGGAAACCCCAAAACCCGGGGGGGGGGGGGGGAGAAAATGAAACCCCCATTGGGGGTGGGGGCCAGCTCCCGGGTTATTTGGGGGGCCCGCAACCCAAAAATTTTGGGGGGGTGGGGGACCCTCATACCAGGAAGGAGAGGGGGGGTATGCAAAACCGGGTAGGGGGGGGGGGGGGGGAGCACATACCGGGGGGGGGGACCATATACCTAAAAAAATGCTTCCCCCCCGGGGTAGAAAAAGGGGGTTTTTATGCTAGTACCCAAGTCAGGCCAAAATTTTTAAAATGACAAAAAAATTAAATTTTCACAGATTGCCCCTCTGGGTTTTTTTGGTGCTTGACAGAGTTTTTATCACAGACAAAAAAAATAATTGCAAACATATGAGTAAAAAAACTTTAATTGCAGTTAAATAGTTTTAAGCGGGAAGTAATATTTGCGTGTTGCCCCCTTTTTCTTCCCGGCCCCCTGCAATTCTCCCGGGATGCTCCCCAAAACAATTCTGGCCCAAAAAACCTACGTTTTAAATCCATTCTTGCACAAAAATTTTTCATTTTGTCAGAATTTTTATTTTTTTTTTTTGTCCCCCCGCTCTTGGGGGGTTTTACCCAAAATTTTTAAAGGGATTTAAAAATTGGGGGGTTCCCCGGCCCTGGCCCCATGTTTTTTTTTCCCCGAGCCTTTTTTTTACCTTTTCTTTTGGGGAAGGGGCTCCATCATGTGGAAAAGGGGGTTTTTTATTCCAATTTGCTCTTGGGGGGGTTGGGAAATTGCTCGGGGGGACATTCTGGGGGCCCCCTTTTTTATTCAGGGGGTGTTTTTGGCAAGACGTAGAGGCCGTTCCCCCTTGGGGGGGGGAAGCAACCCCAAATGAAGGTTTCAGGATGCTTAAAAAGTTGGTGAAACAAAATGGTGGTACGCTCACCTCTCAACCCCCACACCTGTGTTAATGGCAATCACTGAAAAGGGGGTTTGCGGGCCCTTTTAGGCAGGGCTGCAATGATGTTGAAATGTTTTTTGGGGGGATAAAGTTATTTTTTACCCAAAATATTGACTTTGCAATAATTGCTGTTAAGCTGCCCTTTATAACATTCTGAGTATATGCAAATTGCCATTAGAAAAGTGAAAGCGTGACTTTTTAAAAATTATTATTTTTTCATCTCAAAACTTTTGCCATGCTGTAAAAACTTTAAATTGGGGAAAGGATTAACTCTTTTCTTACAAAAAATGTACCCCTTATTTTTTTTGTTTGAAAAATTTTTAGATTTAGAGTCCTCGTGGTTGATACCCTTTTAATGGTAATGAAAAGTGGAACAAAAAGCAAGCTTTCGAGACTCTCAGGTCTCTTCATCAGGGTGACTAATACAAAAACTGAAAATCAATATTTTTAACAAAACAGGACACAGGAAAGCAAAGGTAAGCAAGTGACGTGAAGGAACTGTATTATGGCAGGGGATGAACATAAAAATTTTGGAAAAAGTTTAAGATAAAGGGGGAAAATTTTTTTACCCTCGATTGGGGTTGGTATTTTGTTGTGATGCCCCAGAAGGTCAGAGAAGCAGATTCCTTAATTGATATAGAAAAAAAAATCCGTGACTCATTCCAGGGAGGCCGATTTTTTCAGGTGGCACCTTCTGAGCAGTTTGGAAGGGTAGAGGGGATCTTAAAAACCCTGGGAAAGGGAACACCCCTCATTCAGGGCACAAAATGACCTACTGAAAAATAGCAGCAAAAGGGCCCCCACCCAAAGGGAACCCTTTCCGGCACCATGGGTGTGGGTTTTGTACCTAATACCCACCAGGAAGGATTAAATGCCTGCAAAGTCTTCTGGAAACCCGGGAAGATGTATTTTGTGGGAAACCACAAAATTATCCTCCCCACATTACTTTGAATTTAACAACAAGTCTATCTTCAGGAGACTGGCCAAAAACTATGGGAAATAAAAGGGTCCACAGTAGCAAATCTTTTAGGCCAAGCTTGAAACGATTTTCGTCCTCATGCCCATCAGGGGGGCCTATCCCGTACTTTGGACATTTTAATTCTGGACGGATTTAACAACAGAAAAGACGTTCCAGAACGTTCAACCTTTTCATCCCACCTCAATTTAAACCTTAAATCCAGCACTGAAATATTTTTTTAGACACCACCTTTAAGCAAAAGAACATTGAAAAGAAACATCCTGTACAGAACCCAAACGATTTCCCAAATCCCTTAAAAAGGGACAGTTTCCATCCAAAAAACAAAAAAATTATTGTCCAGCCAAGCCATCGATAAAACCCTATATGGTCCAACCCCTGGATAGAGATGAACAACTTGGTGCCCCGAAAGAAAATTTTTTAACCAGGGTACATCCAAGTACATTGAAAACCAAATACAAGAGCCCCCAAAAAAAAGGAATCACCTCTACATTTCAAAAAAAAGAAGAAAAAAACCCGGGGGGGGCCTCGTGGGCACCTACAAAAAAAATCTGGAAGCTAAGGGGGCTGCGGAAATACAAACCCTTTACTACAAAAAAAGCCGATTCAATCCATTCCAGACCCCCTACTATTTTTAGGCAGCCCCCAAAATTTGAAGCTCTTTTTCAGAAGCTCCCTTTCCCCAACAGCTGCAGGGTCTTTCCTTGCAACCCGAGAAATGTAAACCTGTGCACTTTTTAATGACCACGGCAAGATAAGACCCCCAACTACATCAGGACACAAATCCCAGGTACTTTTACTGCATACTCTAAATTGGGGTCCATTTTAGTACTAAAGTCCAACTGGGGGTTGTATTGGGGAGACCCGGGGGAAAACTGAGAACAAGGTTAATTTCTCGCCCCAAATAAAAAAAAGAAGGATTTACCCGTGGCAAACACTTTTGTAGCCGGGCATGCATGATGGATAGGAATTACTTGATTAAATCAAACTTCAAATTGAAAAGATAGAAAGTTTGGGGAAAATAAACTTATGAATCTTTGACACTCTTTGGTGGAATAACGGGGCACTGGATTTATGTCTTTTTATATCAAATTTGGAATCTGCTTCTCTGACCTTCTGGGGGGGTCACAACACAATACAAAACCCCAACAGAGGGGAAAAAAACTTTTACTCCTTATCTATAACTGTCCAAAATTTAGTTCATCCCCCTTTCCCTAATGACAGTTCTCTTCACGCCTTGTCTTACCAAATTTCATTATTTGTGTCCCGTTTTGTATTAATTTTGTGTTCTTCAGATTTTGTATTTTTCTAGCCTGAGAAAAAGACCTGGTAGCTCGAAAGCTTGCAATTGTTCCATCTTTTATTTGCCATTTTAAAAGGTTAACCCCTGAGGATCTCAAGTCTAAATATTTTTTTTTCATGGCTAAATGGACGAAGAAACACTTTTCCTGTATTTTGTTTTGGGAAATTTTCGTTAACAGAGAAAATTTCCAATTTTAAATCCCTTCTTTATTTTATTTGACCCCCCTCGGCCATTTCCCCAGCTTTCATTCTATTTCGTAAAAAGCGGACTACAAAAATGAAAAAGAGGCTTGGGTTTTTAGGATAACTTTAAAATTATTTTTTCTCCCACAATGAAATTGCCAGCATTTCAATTTGCTGTGTTAGTTTCCCTATAACGGATTTTTCTAGACACCTGTATTTCTGCAAGAACATCGGTTAAAGGAAAAGCAAAGCAATTTGGGGCAGCTTTAAAAAGCCAACGCAATAAAAGGGAAAAAAAAGTGTGTCTGCTGTATAATAGTCCCCTTTAGCCCAAATTGTATGAAAGAAAAACATTCAACCGTAAATTAGACAAACTGCGTCTCGTGTCTTAAAATCATTAGGGGGAAAATTTTATGCCTACACGGCAAAAATGTGCCCAAAAATTTTCCCCATCCAGTTACTATGCAATGACATCCCTGCTGTTTGCTGGTGAATAAAAGGGAAAAGGTAACTTGTATTGAGAGTCACGGATGGATGTGGGTATCTTCAGGGGCCCCCCAAACGCAGCTGCTCATGTAAGTGCAACCCCCTTTATCTGCCCCTTTTCCGACCTTTTGTTTGTCTGCCCCGGGGGTTTTTTGTTTTAGATAGATAAGGGGTTACCAAAAAGCCAAGTGCCCCTGGAAATGTTTTGGAAAAGGGAAATTTTCCCCATATTTAAAAATGGGTTTCAGTATTTAAAAAAGGGGGAAAAAGTACTTTAAAAAGGTAGCAAAAAGGGCAGGATTTGGAAAACAGTGGAGGGGGAGTTTGTGTCACTTGGTAAAGGAAAAAAAAGTCCGTAGAACAAAACGCCCGGAAGCTCTTCATGATGGCCTCGGAAGTGGCCTCTTTTACACATCCGTTTTGCCCTACAGCGCTATGGCGCGCGCCCGGGGCGCCGGATCCGGCAACATATGTAAAACCGGATAGACGGATCCCGGTTTTGCGGGTCCGTCTCGGGCTCCGACCAAAAAAACCCGGGTCCATCCCCTCTTTTCTCCGGTTTTTATCCGTTTTTGCAGATTTCGACGGATTGGGTTTTTTTAAAACCCCCCTAAAACGTGATTGGGTACTGTAAACATATATACACTGTTTTAAGACATCTTTGACAGGGGTAAGGGCAAATACAGTTTGGAGAGAAATGGATGTTTTATTGGAAATATATTCAAGAACTGGTGGATTTTGCAAAAAAACGGAGGGGAATGCTTGAAGGTGATAGTTATGGGGAAGGAGAGAAAGAACAGCATGCATTATGCGTCAGGCCACCGACGACGCCGGTGAAATCCCCTCACGCACAGAGACAAAATGTGGGGTGATTAAATTGTTCATGGAGCTGAGAGAAAAACGGGGGGGAAAAATTTTTTTCATACCTTGGGTGGAAGAAAG
>JARQOD010013646.1:0-14545 GCA_033576555.1 Oophaga sylvatica
TTGGCCGCATTCATGTTTCCTTCAATTGCAACCAGTCGTCCTGTCCCTGCAGCTGAAAACACCCCCATAGCATGATGCTGCCACCACCATGTTTCACTGTTGGGATTGTATTCGGCAGGTGATGAGCAGTGCCTGGTTTTCTCCACACATACCGCTTACAATTATCACCAAAAAGTTCTATCTTCGTCTCATCAGACCAGAGGATCTTATTTCTCATAGTCTGGGAGTCCTTCATGTGTTTTTTAGCAATCTCTATGCGGCTTTCATATGTCTGGCACTGAGGAGAGGCTTCCGTCGGCCACTCTGCCATAAAGGCCCGACTGGTGGAGGGTTGCAGTGATAGGTGACTTTGTGGAGCTTTCTCCCATCTCCCTACTGCATCTGTGGAGCTCAGCCATAGTGATCTTGGGGTTATTCTTTACCTCTCTCCATGGCTCTTCTCCCACGATTCCTCAGTTTGGCCGGACGGCCGGGTCTAGGAAGACTTCTGGTGGTCCCAAACTACTTCCATTTAAGGGTTATGGAGGCCACTGTGCTCTTAGGAACCTTGAGTACTGCAGAAATTCTTCTGTAACCTTGGCCAGATCTGTGCCTTGGCACAATTCTGTCTCTGAGCCCCTTGGCCGGTTCCTTTGACCTCATGATCCTCATTTGGTGTGACATGCACTGTGAGCTGTGAGGTCTTATATAGACAGGTGTCGCCTTTACAAATCAAGTCCTGTCAGTTTAATAAAACACAGCTGGACTCCAATGAAGGAGTAGAACCATCTCAAGGAGGATCACAAGGAAAGGGACAGCATGTGACGTAAATATGAGTGTCTGAGCAAAGGGTCTGAATACTTATGACCATGTGATATTTCAGTTTTTCTTGTTTAATAAATTTGAAAAATTTCTACATTTCTGTTTTTTTCAGTAAAGATGGGGAGCAGAGTGCACATTAATGAGGAAAAATGAACTGTTTTGAATTTAACAAATGGCTGCAATGAAACAAAGAGTGAAAAATGTAAAGGGGTGTGAATACTTTCCATACCCACTATAATTAGGTGATCAGAGATGAACATAATAAACTGATTCTTTATACAAATATAAATGGAAAAAGTGCACATTTAATTACAGTTGCACACGATGATACTACAGCAGACACATAATAGAAGCCAGGTACGGACTGGGGCTGGAATTCAGTCCTGACATTTGAAATCCCACAGGCCCATGTTGTCCCCGTCCCCAACAACCAGATGGGATATATTACTAATATTATCATTGATGGAGGAAAGGAAGATTTACTACAAGACCAATATTTCTAATGATCCCCGTGGCTGCTGGTAAATGACGGAGTCGGCGACCTTGTGCTCTGTTACAACTCTTAACAGTATGGCTGTCTTCAGGACACCGATTCTGTTAACAACGTAGTAGATAAGGCAGCCCACGATCAGACAGGCCCTTCTGGCATTTGCCAGAATTGCCAGATGACCAGTCCGGCCCTGATAGAAGCTCAGAAGGTGAAACATCGTAGACTTCACTCTTTTCAGCTGTTTGCAGGATGTGGTCGAACCGCTTATTCCTGTTTAGATGCTGTTCATGCTCCGTACGACCCAGACTCCCGGAGTATGTGGCTGTTCTGATACATGAGCGTCCTCCCGTCATGGTCACGTTACCACCAGGGGCGCTGCTGAACAATAATCCAATAATTCCCGCGTCTCCTCTGCTGCAGTCTGTGGCAGCGCATCCGTCTGCCACCACCGGAACTCCGCATTTTTAACAATTCTGGATTTCTTTTCCAGTTCAATCAGTATTTTTGTCTGGCTGAGTGCAGCAGGATCCGGGATTACAGAGGTTGGCAGAACCTGCTGGAGGAATAGTCAGCAATGTGGCCGTAATCTGTGGACGCTCTGTACTTGTCTGTCGGCCCCATCTCCTCGATGTAACTGATCACTTCTTCATTGTCCCAGGAGTGGCAGCGCATCAGGGCCTGAGAGGCCAAAGAGAAGGAAAGATCAAATCAGCATCTGGTCTGTTCTATTAAAGGGGCGGCCATTGAAACCTATACTTAAAGGGAATCTTTCAGGATGATTTCCTGCTAAGACTAGCTCTTCTGTTTAGGGCCACCATTGGCCCCTATGAGCTATGAACACAACGAGACATCTCGTATATGATCACATCGCACGCCCTGACTGCAGGCGCATACCTGGTTGTGTATATTCTGGAAATCATCCTTAAGATCATTCTTGGGTTTTGGAATCTCTGGAAATAAATGTCTCCAACAACTGGAAATATAAAGAAAAAAGACCAATAAATTCTGATGTATAATGACATAACTGTAGCCGGTATAACCTGTATATAACTATATATGTACAGCTGGTATAACCTGGGCATCTCCTGTATATAATTATATATGTACAGCTGATATAACCTGGGCATCTCCTGTATATAATTATATATGTACAGCTGGTATAACCTGGGTATCTCCTGTATATAATTATATATGTACAGCTGGTATAACCTGGGCATCTCCTGTATATAATTATATATGTACAGCTGGTATAACCTGGGCATCTCCTGTATATAATTATATATGTACAGCTGATATAACCTGGGCATCTCCTGTATATAATTATATATGTACAGCTGGTATAACCTGGGTATCTCCTGTATATAATTATATATGTACAGCTGGTATAACCTGGGCATCTCCTGTATATAATTATATATGTACAGCTGGTATAACCTGGGCATCTCCTGTATATAATTATATATGTACAGCTGATATAACCTGGGCATCTCCTGTATATAACTATATATGTACAGCTGGTATAACCTGGGCATCTTCTGTATATAATTATATATGTACAGCTGGTATAACCTGGGCATCTCCTGTATATAATTCTATATGTACAGCTGGTATAACCTGGGCATCTCCTGTATATAATTCTATATGTACAGCTGGTATAATCTGGGTATCTCCTGTATATAATTATATATGTACAGCTGGTATAACCTGGGCATCTCCTGTATATATTGATATATGTACAGCTGGTATAACCTGGGTATCTCTGTATATAATTATATATGTACAGCTGGTATAACCTGGGCATCTCTTGTATATAATGATATATGTACAGCTGGTATAACCTGGGGATCTCCTGTATATAATTATATATGTACAGCTGTATAACCTGGGCATCTCTTGTATATAATGATATATGTACAGCTGGTATAACCTGGGCATCTCCTGTATATAATTATATATGTACAGCTGGTATAACCTGGGTATCTCCTGTATATAATTATATATGTACAGCTGGTATAACCTGGGCATCTCCTGTATATAATTATATATGTACAGCTGGTATAACCTGGGTATCTCCTGTATATAATTATATATGTACAGCCGGTATAACCTGGGCATCTCCTGTATATGATTATATATGTGCAGCCAGTATAACCCGGGCATCTCCTGTATATGATTATATATGTGCAGCCGGTATAACCTGGGCATCTCCTGTATATAATTATATATGTACAGCCGGTATAACCTGGGCATCTCCTGTATATGATTATATATGTGCAGCCGGTATAACCCGGGCATCTCCTGTATATGATTATATATGTGCAGCCGGTATAACCTGGGCATCTCCTGTATATAATTATATATGTACAGCCGGTATAACCTGGGCATCTCCTGTATATGATTATATATGTGCAGCCGGTATAACCCGGGCATCTCCTGTATATGATTATATATGTGCAGCCGGTATAACCCGGGCATCTCCTGTATATGATTATATATGTGCAGCCGGTATAACCTGGGGATCTGCTGTGTATAGTTTATATAAACACTTACCTAACGCACAGGAGAAATGCAATGATGAATGCAGAAATTACGCAGACCGCCACGATGATCCCAATTTTATCACTTCTGTCCATAACTATAAAGAGGAGAGCGTGACGTTACTACTCGCAGTCAGAGAGGTTTCGCACTGTCCTTACAGGGATCGTCCATTTAGTGACACCCATTTATATGAACACTCGGTTGCCATGAAAATCTTCACATTTAACTTTAAAGGGAATCATCTGAGTAAGATCAGCCGGGTTTTCTTCTTATGTTCTTCCCGCTGCCCCCCTGAATATTCCAAGTTTGTTTTTTCTCACAATCCGCCATACGGTTTGAGAGATATGGGGCTTTTTATTTGGTGCTAATTTTTTTGCTTGTATCTCTAGAACTGTACAGCAAATTAAAAAGAAATAAAACAACAACCTCAGCAGCAAAAATACGACTTTTGACGGGTCCTCATCCAGGTGACACTTGTGCCCTAAACGTCACATCTTTTACAATACATCATCGTACCTTCCCCGATCACTGTCATTTCCGTCCATGGACTGTACAACAAGGAGCTCCAACATGTAGGCTGCCCGACCGCTCTCACACGAACGTAGTGTCTCCCGGGTGAATGCCGTCTGAAGCTGAGCTGCGATACCGTAATCTGCCGCACAAATCAGAAAAAACAGAGTTATTTTATGTTATGTTTTAGAGAAGAACAGGAGTAAATGTACTATTAATACGAGCAGGGCCGGTTTTAGGAAAGTGGGGCCCTGGGCAAAACTTTAAAATGGGGCCCCGAATGCTGACATATTGCACCTCACACAGAAGCATTTCGGTTGTATTTACACGAGTGAGATCGACAATACTGAAGTTGTTCGAGACTTGTTTCCCGGCCTCTTTACACCGGTTGAGGAACAATGATGGGATAGAACAATCACTAGCAGATCAATCTGTCCCCATACAGCATCATGTTATCAGCAGCACATCTGCAGTGTACACCGGACGATGTGCTGCCGAGAGCAATGATTTTTGTTCCGGCATAAACAATCCAATCACTGGATGAATAGGCAGCATAGTCCTCCATATATTATAATGCACCCCACAGTCCTCCATATAATACAATGTGCCCCATAATCCTCCCTATAGTATAATACACTCCCTATAGTCCTCCACATAGTATAATCTATACCCCAGTCCTCCATATTTTATAATGCACTCCCCATAGCCCTCCATGGGGAGTGTATAAAGCAGCCCTCACAGTCCTCCATGTAGTACAATGCACTTCCCATAGTATAATGCACCCCATAGTTCTTCATATAGTATAATGTACTCCCCATAGTCCTCGATACAGTATAATGCGGGTCCCATAAAGTATATATAGTATAATGCACTTCGCATAGTCCGATAGAGAATAATGCAGCCACCCCATAAATATAATGCAGCCCCCTCATATAGTATAATGCAGCCCCCACAGTATGTAATGTAGCTTCCTCACAGTATAATGCAGCTCCGTCAGAGTATAATGCAGCCCCCACATAGAACATAATGCAGCCCCCCATAGAATATAATATAGCCCCCTCATAAAGCATAATCCAGCCCCACGGTCATACAGCATTATGCCCAAAATTACTCACTCATTGATATATATATAAAAAAAAACACGCACAATACTCACCTCTCCTCCTCGTTTCCCAGCTGCTCCTGCCTCTGCCCATCACACAGCATGGTGCGTGATGAAGTGACAACTACTATAATACTGCCCCTATATACAAGAATATAGCTACTAAAATACTGCTCCGTATGTACAACAATATACTATAATACTGCTCCTATGTACAAGAATATAACTACTATAATACTGCCCCTATGTACAAGATATAACTAAACTGCCCTAGTACAAATATAATACTATATGCCCCTATGTACAAGAATATAACTACTATAATATGCTCCTATGTACAAGAATATAACTACTATAATACTGCCCCTATGTACAAGAATATAACTACTATAATACTGCCCCTATGTACAAGAATATAACTACTATAATACTGCCCCTATGTACAAGAATATAACTACTATAATACTGCCTCTTATACAAGAATATAACTACTATAATACTGCTCATATGTACAATAAATAACTACTATAATACTGCTCATATGTACAATAAAATAACTACTATAATACTGCTCTATGTACAAAAATAACTACTATAATACTGCTCCTATTACAAGAATATAACTACTATAATACTGCCCCTTTGTACAAGAATATAACTACTATAATACTGCCCCTTTGTACAAGAATATAACTACTATAATACTGCCCCTTGTACAAGAAATAACTACTATAATACTGCCCCTATGTACAAGAATATAACTACTATAATACTGCCCTATGTACAAGAATATAACTACTATAATACTGCCCCTATGTACAAGAATATAACTACTATAATACTGCTCCTATGTACAAGAATATAACTACTATAATACTGCTCCTATGTACAAGAATATAACTACTATAATACTGCTCCTATGTACAAGAATATAACTACTATAATACTGCCCCTATGTACAAGAATATAACTATTATAATACTGCCCCCTATGTACAAGAATATAACTATATAATACTGCCCCCTATAACAAGAATATAACTACTATAATACTGCCCCTATGTACAAGAATATAACTACTATAATACTGCCCCTATGTACAAGAATATAACTACTATAATACTGCCCTATTACAAGAATATAACTACTATAATACTGCTCCTATGTACAAGAATATAACTACTATAATACTGCTCCTATGTACAAGAATATAACTACTTAATACTGCTCCTATGTACAAGAATATAACTACTATAATACTGCTCCTATGTACAAGAATATAACTACTATAATACTGCTCCTATGTACAAGAATATAACTACTATAATACTGCCCCTATAGTACAAGAATATAACTACTATAATACTGCTCCCTATGTACAAGAATATAACTACTATAATACTGCCCCTATGTACAAGAATATAACTACTATAATACTGCCCCTATGTACAAGAATATAACTACTATAATACTGCTCCTATGTACAAGAATATAACTACTATAATACTGCTCCTATGTACAAGAATATAACTACTATAATACTGCTCCTATGTACAAGAATATAACTACTATAATACTGCTCCTATGTACAAGAATATAACTACTATAATACTGCTCCTATGTACAAGAATATAACTACTATAATACTGCTCCTATGTACAAGAATATAACTACTATAATACTGCTCCTATTACAGAATAACTACTAAATACTGCTCCTATTACAGAATATAACTATAATACTGCCTTTTACGTATAATTAGAATATTATAAATGAGTATGTGTAATTGTTTTTCTTGATGTTTATAATGTGTTCGTTATAATTTACCTGTTCATTTCTGCCCTTCGATGAGATATTAATTTCATAATTAAAGCATGTGTCTGATAAGGTTCGGACGGGTTTAGTCCAGTGCAGTCCGCTCACATCTGCTGTCAGGTCCTGGACAGGTGGGATCTTCTCTGGAACAAGGGCAGACACTTGTTACATTTTAATCTCTATACAGTTGCTTGTGAAAGTATTCACCCCCCTGGCATTTTTCATGTTTTGCTACCTCACAACCTGGAATTTCACAGTTTTTTTTAGGTTTTGCATCAGTTTATGAAAAGAACATGCCGACAACTGTGAACATTTTGTTTTCTTTTTATTGTGAAGCAAACAACAAATAAGACAAAATAACTGAAAACTTCAGTGTGCATAAATATTCAACCCTCACCCCCTCCCATCCAAGTAAGTACTTTGTAGAGTCTCCTTTTGCTGCAGTCGCTTTGGATAAGTCTCTATGAGCTTTCTACATCTGACCACGGAGATTTCTGTCCATTCCTTAAGGCAAAACTGCTCCAGCTCCTTCACGTTAGATGCTTCCTCTGGTGATCAGCGATCTTCACGTCTGACCACTGATTCTCACTGGATTAGGGTCTGGGCTTTGAATAGGTCACTCCAAAACATTTTCTTGTTTCCCCTTAAGGCACTCGAGTGTTGCTTTGGCAGTATGCTTTGGGTCATTGTCTTGTTGGAAGGTGAACCTCCGCCCCAGCCTCATATCACTGACAGACGGAAACAGGTTTTGCTCAAGAATATCCCTGTATTTCGAATCATCCATCTTCCCCTAGACTGGAACCATTTTCCCTGTCCCTGCTGCTGAAAAACCTCCCCACAGCATGATGCGGCCACCACCATGTTTCACTGTGGGGATGGTGTTCTTGGGGCGATGAGCTGTTGCTTTGGTGCCAGACATAGCATTTACCTTGGTAGCCAAGGAGTTCAATTTTGATGTAATCTGTCCACAGCACCTTCCTCCATACATTTGCGGAGTCTATCACATGTGTTTTGGTACACTGAAAATGAGCCTTATGATTATTGTGTGTATGTAAAGGCTTTTTTCTGTCCACTCTTCTATAAAGGCCACCTCTATATGGAGTGTATGGCTTATTGTGGTCGTATGGACAGATACTCCAGTCTCTGGTGGTGAACTCTGCAGCTTCTTCAGGGTCACCTATGGTCTCTGTGCTGTCTCTCTGATTAATGCCCTCCTTGCCCGAGCTGAGAGGTTTGGTGGGTGATCCTCTCTTGGCAGGTTTGCTGTGGTACCATTTTCTTTCCATTTGATGATAATGGATTTGATGGTGCTCCGGAGGATCATCAGAGATTGGGAGATTTTTGATAACCCAACCCTGACTACTTCTCAACAACTTTGTCCCTGACTTGTTTGGAGATCTCCTTGGTATTCTTGCTGTTGCTTGGAGATCTCCTTGGTCCTCATGGTGTTGTCTGGAGATCTCCTTGGTCCTCATGGTGTTGTTTAGAGATCTTCTTGGTCTTCATGGTGTTGTTTGGAGATCTCATTGGTCTTCATGATGTTGTTTGGAGATCTCCTTGGTCTTCATGGTGGTGTTTGGAGATCTCCTTGGTCTTCATGATATTGTTTGGAGATCTCCTTGGTCTTCATGATATTGTTTGGAGATCTCCTTGGTCCTCATGGTGTTGTTTAGAGATCTTCTTGGTCTTCATGGTGTTGTTTGGAGATCTCCTTGGTCTTCATGGTGTTGTTTGGAGATCTCCTTCCTTGGTCTTCATGATGTTGTTTGGAGATCTCCTTGGTCCTCATGGTGTTGTTTGGAGATCTCCTTCCTTGGTCTTCATGATGTTGTTTGGAGATCTCCTTCCTTGGTCTTCATGATGTTGTTTGGATATCTCCTTGGTCCTCATGGTGTTGCTTGAAGATCTCCTTGGTCCTCATGGTGTTGTTTGGAGATCTCCTTGGTCTTCATTATGTTGTTTGGAGATCTCCTTGGTCTTCATGGTGTTGTTTGGAGATCTCCTTGGTCTTCATGGTGTTGTTTGGATATCTCCTTGGTCTTCATGGTGTTGTTTGGATATCTCCTTGGTCTTCATGGTGTTGTTTGGAGATCTCCTTGGTCTCCATTGTGTTTGGTTAGTGGCGCTCTTGTTATAGGTGTTGCAGCCTCTGTGGCCTTACATAGAAGGTAATGTGTATATACTGACAGACATGTGACACTTGGATTGCACACAGGGGGACATCCTTTCACTAAGCATGGGACTTATGAAGGGAATTGCTTGTACCAGAAATTTTTAGTGGCTTCATAGCAAAAGGGTGAATACATATGCACATGCCAATTTTTAGTTGTTTGATCCCATAAATTTAATTTTTGCCTATATTTTTCTCACTTCACCACTTTGACTATTTGGTGCTGATGCGTCACACACAAATTGGATTACAAAAATATTTATACACAGGTTGTAATGTAACAAAATAGGTAAAAAGCCAAGGGGGTGAATACTTTAGCAAACCACTGTAGATCTGATGATTCCCAGCCGTGAGCACAGTATCATCGAATCTGATCACATTGGGGTGCAGGTTTTTAGGCCGAGGTTGGGGTTCACCCCGGTCTGTGGTCTCTGGCACTAGTCTCTTACCTATGTCACTAGACATGAATATCTTCTCCATCGCTTTGATGTTTAGGCTTCTACTTGTCCCATTAACGCGAACCACGATCCGTGTTAGATTGTTTGCGAAGATGCCAATATGGGGAAAGTGACCCCCGGTCCGTCTCTGTCCCCCCAGCTCCGTTATGTAGCTCTTACATCTGTCAATGTTGTCATTGTACCTGCAAGAGATCATGTACGGAGTAGTGTAACAGCTGTGACATGTTCAAGGAAAGCAACATCTCCCTGCCATGTCTGAACGTCAGAGAGACCACCAGAGAAAAGCCAGATCTCCTGGACGCACGGTGCAGTTGGCTTTTCATAGGTCCACTGTTGGCAGCGAAGACCGAAGTCTACTCCTGTTGTTTGCACACTACGATGACTACGTGCAGGAAAGTATGTAGACAGCATATGTGCAGAGAGTATGTGCAGAGCGTATGTGCAGAGAGTATGTGCAGAGCGTATGTGCAGAGCGTATGTGCAGAGAGTATGTGCAGAGAGTATGTGCAGAGCGTATGTGCAGAGAGTATGTGCAGAGCGTATGTGCAGAGAGTATGTGCAGAGCGTATGTGCAGAGAGTATGTGCAGGGCGTATGTGCAGGGCGTATGTGCAGAGAGTATGTGCAGAGCATATGTGCAGAGCGTATGTGCAGAGCGTATGTGCAGAGCGTATGTGCAGAGCGTATGTGCAGAGAGTATGTGCAGGGCGTATGTGCAGGGCGTATGTGCAGAGCATATGTGCAGAGCGTATGTGCAGGGCGTATGTGCAGAGAGTATGTGCAGGGCGTATGTGCAGGGCGTATGTGCAGAGAGTATGTGCAGAGCGTATGTGCAGAGAGTATGTGCAGAGCGTATGTGCAGAGCGTATGTGCAGAGCGTATGTGCAGAGAGTATGTGCAGGGCGTATGTGCAGGGCGTATGTGCAGAGAGTATGTGCAGAGCGTATGTGCAGAGAGTATGTGCAGAGCGTATGTGCAGAGAGTATGTGCAGAGCGTATGTGCAGAGGTATGTGCAGAGCGTATGTGCAGAGAGTATGTGCAGAGCGTATGTGCAGAGAGTATGTGCAGGGCGTATGTGCAGGGCGTATGTGCAGAAAGTATGTGCAGAGAGTATGTGCAGAGCGTATGTGCAGAGAGTATGTGCAGGAGTATGTGCAGAGCGTATGTGCAGAGCGTATGTGCAGAGCGTATGTGCAGAGGTATGTGAGGCGTATGTGCAGAGCGTATGTGCAGGGCGTATGTGCAGAGAGTATGTGCAGGGCGTATGTGCAGGGCGTATGTGCAAGCGTATGTGCAGGGCGTATGTGCAGGGCATATGTGCAGGGTATATGTGCAGGGAGTATGTGCAGAGCGTATGTGCAGGGAGTATGTGCAGAGAGTATGTGCAGGGCGTATGTGCAGGGAGTATGTGCAGAGCGTATGTGCAGAGCGTATGTGCAGAGCATATGGGCAGAGCGTATGTGCAGAGCGTATGTGCAGGGCGTATGTGCAGAGCGTATGTGCAGGGCGTATGTGCAGGGGTATGTGGAGGGGTATGTGCAGAGGTATGTGCAGAGCGTATGTGCAGGGCGTATGTGCAGAGGTATGTGCAGGGCGTATGTGTAGAGGGTATGTGCAGGTCGTATGTGCAGGGAGTATGTGCAGGGCGTATGTGCAGGGCGTATGTGCAGGGCGTATGTGCAGAGCGTATGTGCAGGGCATATGTGCAGGCGTATGTGTAGAGGTTGTGCAGGTCGTATGGGCAGGGAGTATGTGCAGGGAGTATGTGCAGGGGTATGTGCAGAGCATATGTGTAGGGCATATGTGCAGGGAGTATGTGCAGAGCGTATGTGTAGGGCGTATGTGCAGGGAGTATGTGCAGAGCGTATGTGCAGAGCGTATGTGCAGAGCATATGTGCAGAGCATATGTGCAGAGCATATGTGCAGGGTGTATGTACAGGGTGTATGTGCAGGGAGTATGTGTAGGGCGTATGTGCAGGGCATATGTGCAGGGCGTATGTGCAGGGCGTATGTGCAGGGCGTATGTGCAGGGAGTATGTGCAGAGCGTATGTGCAGGGCGTATGTGCAGGGCGTATGTGCATATATTCATGTGCAGGAAAGTATGTGGCGCTGCTGGACACGGGGAAGTTGTGAAGGTCACTGTTAAGGTGCACCAGGGTCAGCCATGTTTATGACTTTCTGCTCGTATTGCTGACTGTCTATATTCATGTCCATAATAATGTGAAGCTTTGAGTCCAGGCACTTAGGGCCGGATATCTTTTCACTGCTTCTAACACTGTTATGGAGGCACCTTGGCTGTCACTACGAGGTGGGCACTGTTTCCGGCTCTGTTATGCTTGTACACTGGCTGACACTATGATGAGGCGCTGGCTTATGCACTGTTGTGGGGGCCATATTTATAGCACTGGAATGCGACACTGTTATGGGGGCACCTCGGCTGTCACTACGAGGTGGGCACTGTTTCCGGCTCTGTTATGCTTGTACACTGGCTGACACTATGATGAGGCGCTGGCTTATGCACTGTTGTGGGGGCCATATTTATAGCACTGGAATGCGACACTGTTATGGGGGCACCTTGGCTGTCACTACGAGGTGGGCACTGTTTCTGGCTCTGTTATGCTTGTACACTGGCTGACACTATGATGAGGCGCTGGCTTATGCACTGTTGTGGGGGCCATATTTATAGCACTGGAATGCGACACTGTTATGGGGGCACCTCGGCTGTCACTACGAGGTGGGCACTGTTTCCGGCTCTCTTATGCTTGTACACTGGCTGACACTATGATGAGGGCTGGCTTCTGCACTGTTGTGGGGGCCATATTTATAGCAACTGGAATGCGACACTGTTATGGGGGCACCTTGGCTGTCACTACGAGGTGGGCACTGTTTCCGGCTCTCTTATGCTTGTACACTGGCTGACACTATGATGAGGTGCTGGCTTATGCACTGTTGTGGGGGCCATATTTATAGCAATGGAATGCGACACTGTTATGGGGCACCTCGGCTGTCACTACGAGGTGGGCACTGTTTCCGGCTCGCTCTTTATGCTTGTACACTGGCTGACACTATGATGAGGCGCTGGCTTCTGCACTGTTGTGGGGGCCATATTTATAGCACTGGAATGCGACACTGTTATGGGGGCACCTCGGCTGTCACTACGAGGTGGGCACTGTTTCCGGCTCCAGCTCTGTTATGCTTGTACACTGGCTGACACTATGATGAGGCGCTGGCTTCTGCACTGTTGTGGGGGCCATATTTATAGCACTGGAATGCGACACTGTTATGGGGCACCTCGGCTGTCACTACGAGGTGGGCACTGTTTCCGGCTCAGCTCTGTTATGCTTGTACACTGGCTGACACTATGATGAGGCGCTGGCTTATGCACTGTTGTGGGGGCCATATTTATAGCACTGGAATGCGACACTGTTATGGAGGCACCTCGGCTGTCACTACGAGGTGGGCACTGTTTCCGGCTCTGTTATGCTTGTACACTGGCTGACACTATGATGAGGCGCTGGCTTATGCACTGTTGTGGGGGCCATATTTATAGCACTGGAATGCGACACTGTTATGGGGGCACCTCGGCTGTCACTACGAGGTGGCACTGTTCCGGCTCTCTTATGCTTGTACACTGGCTGACACTATGATGAGGCACTGCTTATGCACTGTTGTGGGGCATATTTATAGCACTGGAATCGACACTGTTATGGGGCACCTCGGCTGTCACTACGAGGTGGCACTGTTTCCGGCTCCAGCTCTGTTATGCTTGTACACTATGATGAGGCGCTGGCTTATGCACTGTTGTGGGCCATATTTATAGCACTGGGATGGAACTCTGTTAGGGGGCACTTTCACTGGCAGTGTTATGGGCAGCCGCTGTCTTGGGGCACAGTTTCTGACACTGTGATGGGTCATTTTGTCTGGCACTGTTTGGTGGGTGTAATCTATATGTTATGCCCCCGTCAGCCCCTCTACCTCGCTATACAGCTCGTCTTCCCCTCTTACGGATGTCGGATTTGTCATTCTGGAGTCTGGGGAGTTCTGCAGACAGAGCCATGTGTTACCGCTGTGGAGCTGAACTTTGGGTGGTCGTCGTGCCCCAATACCCGGACCCCGGAACTAGTCAGCTCTGGTAGCAGACTGTATCGGGGCGATGCCGTGTTCCCTAATATACGGGGAGAACGGTTTATCTTTAATGCTTTATACTTGTGTCCGGTGACTACAATCCTCATTATCCCCACTATAATGATGGGATTGCTCTGTACCCGCAATATAGGTTGTACTCGGTGTCTGCCGGAGCCTTGGCCCCAGGGGCCCAGTTACAGCTGAGGGAACATTTTCCTGACGCCTCTATGTCGATCTGACAGGATAAATCCGTGACCGATGTTCCATCAACTCCTGAAAAATAAGTGAGAAAAAAACACGAGTGGAAGAATCACAAGGTCAGCAATGCGGTGCCGCAAACACTGTGCTGCGGGGGCGCTCTGCTCCGCTCTGTGTAATTCTCATGCTCATTACAGGGCCAGACACTGACCTGTGGGGTAGTTTCCCCAATAAACAGCGATAATGAGCGTGTTCCTTCCTTCTGGGAGAGAGCTCCTTTACAACCTTAGACACATATTAGGCAATAAGACAATCAGCACTCACCTGGAGAAGCGGGC
>JARQOD010013647.1:0-14539 GCA_033576555.1 Oophaga sylvatica
AAGGGGAGACCTGACAAGGTTACGACCCAGAAATGTGACTGGATGAAGTCTGTGACAATGACAGACGGTAGGTCCCTAAGGAATGAGCGAATGTCATTGACTAATATTACGGGCTGAACAGAGCAAGGGACAAGTACATGGTCTCTGTGTGAACTGTGGGTTGAGGTGATTGGATATATTATGTGTTCAACCCCACAAGCCTAAACTTATGTGATGATTATGATAATGATGATGATGATAATGATGATGATGATGATCATAATGATGATGATAATGATGATGATGCTAATCATAATAGTGATGATACTGATAATGGTGATGACCGTGATAAAAATGAAATTCCTTTGCAGGTGATGTTGGGAGAAGAGGAGAGGTTTCCTCATGCTGCCATGAACAATAACCTATTGTATAGGGACATTGAAGTCCAGGGAGAGGTCGTGAGACAGCTCCTGGTACCTGACCTATATAGAAGTATAGTGCTGATGCAGGGTCCGGAGTTCACTGTCTCTTTTGGATTGTTGACCAGCCCTCCGGTCTGGATGACCAGCCCTCCGGTCTGGAGAAGAGGGGGGGGGATATGTGAGACAGTGAGAGCGTATGTATTGAATGGGGTGTACATTTCACTTAGGTATAAGGGAAATGTGTGGCGTTGTGGACCTAGTGGTAGAGAGGGGTCACTACACCTTACATTCATTGCACACTTGCAGCTCAGGCCTGAAACTACTCAGGTCTTAATTAGGAGACCAGAAGTAGGTGTCTGCAAACACAATCAGTGAGCTAGCTTAGCCTGGACACAGGAAGGTGTCCCGGCACAAGAAGCAGTCTCCAGGAGTGGGAGCTGCCTTAGTCTGGACACAGGAAGGTGTCCCGGCACAAGAAGCAGTCTCCAGGAGTGGGAGCACGCTTAATCTGGACAAGGGGTCCAGGTACAGAAGGTGTCTCCAGGAGTGTGAGCTATCTCAGTCTGGGTGCAGGAAGTACCCCGGACACAGGAGTAGTCGCAGTGAGAATCCGTGCGAAATAGCGGCTGAATAGGAGTGGATCTCTCTCAAGTCTGGACATTGAAGGTGCCTTCAGACACAAGGAGGAGTATCTGTGAAACTCCATACTGGTAACATATATCATATGTGTTGTTTTGGGCCAGGCTGGTAGAGCCGGGACCCGGATAGACAGGGCAATCTATCTATGTGTAATTAGTGGCTAGACAAGCCTAGGTTTTCTGTTTATGCTTTATTTTTATCTGTTTGCTGTGGACTTTAATAAAGCTGGTTGCGGCCAGTTTTCACCAGAACTGCTGTCTGAATGAACTGTTTTCGTGTCACTCTGTCTACCCAGACAGCGATCCTAGAGCTATATCCCTGGAAATGTTACACTAGGTTCATTGGACCTTATAAGATCATGGAGATTCTTAATCCGGTTTCCTTCCGTTTGCTTATTCCAGGGACATTTAAGATCCATAACATGTTCCACAAGTCCTTATTGAAGAGGTTTGTCGAGCCAGTGGTTCCTATGGCTGCGCCTCCTGACCCTGTTTTGGTTGAGGGCAATCTGGAGTATGTGGTCGAGAAAATATTGGATTCTCGTTTTTCTAGACGGAAACTCCAGTATTTGGTTAAGTGGAGAGGTTATGGTCGGGAGGACAATTCTTGGGTGTTTGCTTCAGACATCCATGCTAGGAGACTGATCCGTACCTATCACCGAGCTCATCCTGATCGGCCTGGTTGCACAAGTGAGGGTTCGGTGACCCCTCTTCAAGGGGGGGTACTGTTGTGAATGTGCTAGAGATGGTTTCTGAGCAGAGGCTCCCTCTGGTGGTTACAGACAGTACTGAACCTTCCAGCGAGGAATGGCAATCTGGGATCACTGACTGGACTGATATAAGGGAGGTTCCCTCCCATGATGGTCGCCGGTGATCAATTGTTCTTGTCTCAATTGTGGTTCCTGGTTCATTTGGAAGTTTGCTGGAGTCTTGCCTGCATCTGCTGCTTTCAGATAAGATATTTTCTGCTTTTCTTTTGTGCTTGCTTTTTGCATAGTTTTCTGCACTTTTGTGGAGGTCAGCCGGGTCCTCTCCTTGGGGCCTGTGCTCCTCTCAGTTTTTCTGTAGCCACTGTTATTTGTTCATTTGCTTTTTCCTGTTTTTTTCAGTGGCTGCGGCTTGTTTTGTTACACCAGAGATCTGATTTAGGTGGATGAGATCGTGTGATCTCAGGTTTTTTGGCAATCAGAAGTGTTGGTATTTTTTAGGGGTTTTTGTTGGATTGCAGTCAGAATTCTTTCCTGTACTTTTCTGTCTAGACAGATTGGGCCCCAGCGTTTGCTCATTCTATTTTCTGTCTGTGTCCGTGCTTTCTTCTTGTCTAACCGCCATTACATGTTTGGATGCTTCCTATTTTCTTTGGGGATCTGCTCCGGGGCAGATAGCTTTCATCTTTCTGCCTTTAGGTGTAGTTATCTCTCAGGCTGTGACGAGGCATCTAGGATCAACGTAGGAACGCTCCATGGCTACCTCTAGTTGTGTGGTTAGTTCAGGTTACTGCAATCCAATAGGTTCCAGCCTCTCTGGTGTATTACCGTTTTTGATATTTCTCCACAGCTACCTAAACATAACACCCAACCCTAACCCTAGCTTTAACTGTAACCCTAGCCCCAACCCTAGCCTCAATGAAAAAATGGAAGTAAATAAAAAAATTATTTTATCATTTTTACCTAACTAAGAGGGTGATAAAGGGGGGTTTGATTTACTATTTTTTATTTTGATCACTGTGATAGGGTCTATCACAGTGATCAAAATGAACCAATAGGAAAAATCTCCTATTGCTGCCGAGTGCCGCCTGGCAGATTTCAGCAGGCGCACTGTGCATGTGACCGCCATTTTCTTCCTGGAAGAAGACGCCAAGTGCCAGGAGACAGAGACACCAGAGGTGCCGGGGGGGGCTTGGGGTACCCCATTTCTATATCCACTGGTATGCTAGATCATATCAGAGAAGAAATAAATAAATGGGAAATCAAACTTTTTTTTTGCAGTTGCTGTTATTCGGTGATCCAACACTCGGGATGGTAAAAACTGAACCAAATCATGTTCTCCGTGGTCTCAGCTACCGAGACCCTGGAAATTTTCTGACACTGGTGGGCGCAATAGCCTTATTTCTCAGCGCCATTAAAAAGCGACGCTGAGGAATAAGTACCCTTAACTGTCGCCATTAAAAGGTGTATTGGAGGTCGTTAAGGGGGTAATAAGGAATCCACTAGTGTTTTTTACGTTTTTTAAGCACAAACAATGGCAAAATGCTCTGAGGCTATGTGCACACAATGCCTTTAATCCTAGACAGAGCAGTTTTCTTTCAGAAAGTTGCTTCAGCAAAAAGCTGGCAGTTTTTTTTACTGAAGCAGCTCTGTAATGGTGCCTGAGGTGGTAGCCATAGAGGAGTGTCATGAGTCCTATACCCCTGCATGTTACAGAAAAATCGAGAGTTCTGGATGTGTGTGTGTAGGCTAGCAGTGTTGCTAAGGGTACCTTCACCTTCAGGCAGGTCCCGTTCCACTCCTCACCAGGTCCATTAGACTTCAAAACAAGTACAGAAGGTGCTTTCATAAAAACAAAGCACCGTTTACTTGGCATCACACTTAGGTACACAAGGCAGCAAACATTACACTTTACAATTTCTTCTGTCTCATACAGAGGTGCATACTTATTGGTTTCGTGAGACAGCACTTTACATGTGGATGGTAGAAAAGCAGAGCAAGTCAGATAAACCTCCATCTTCCTGATGCAGGGCAAACGGGTCAATATGTTACGCTGTGAACCGTGCACTCAAACAGCTGCCTGTAATCCGCTAACAAGGGCCTTTCTTAGAGCAGCTTCCCTATAGCATGTAATCAGCTGGGCAAGACCCTTCTCTACAGGGCCTCCCACATCTAGCCAACACTGGACTTACTTCTTCCTTTAATTCTCCCACTAATAGGTTTCACCCACTTGCCTCCTAAACTGGATCTCAGTCACTTCTAATGTTCCTTAATGACTCTTGCTGCCTTGTGCCTTCAAGCTCCACACTAGTTCTCTTCCTGTCCAGATCTGTGTGCACCCTCTTCTCTTACAACCCTAACTTCCTCACTCTCTCACTACCCAGAGATTTCCAATCCTCCTCCCTACTAGGGCCGGCCTTACAGTTAACCCTGATACTGTCCCTGCTGTCTGTTGCTGGGTAGACTCAACCATTTGCCTACATTCTATAAGACTGAAAAGGAGGACAGTTTGTGGCTGTTAATTTTCCTGTGGGCTGCAGCACTAACTAACACTTGTTACCACAAGCAACCATATTTCACACATTTACATTAATCATTTACATTATCATCATTGATGTCTTCAGGGGAGGGTGAATGACAACTCTACCATCCCCTCACAGCTCTGCTGGCAGTTTTGTCGTCATTTTTGTGATGGATCTTCCGCCAGTGTCTTTTCCTTGCATCGTTTATTATATAGAGTGGTCGGCTTCCAAACAAAACTGACCAAAGAATAAACATGTTACTTCTTATAGCCGTTCATTGGTTTCTGAACCCTTAAGAGTTGACAAAAGCCATTTGGACCTTGTTGTGCATTATGTCCAGAGACATAGCTCAGAGCTCGATACTTTCCGATACCCCTAAGTATCGGAATCGGAATGGTATCGCCGATACCATTAAAATATCGGCGATACCCGATACTGATACCGGAAGTCCCATGTAAGTCTATGGGAACAAAATATCGCAACTAAAAAAACCCCATTCTTTCCTTGTAAACACTAAATATACACACATAGAATACATAATTATAATATATATATATACACACATGTCATTGTGACATATATATATATATATACATATATGTATAGTTTATACACTTCTACATAGTAAAATATCCTCTGATTCAATTGCCGGGTAAAGCCGGCTTCAGTGAAAAGACAGAAGCACCCGACATGAAATGACACTTGGTGTACATAGGGTTAACCATGTCTTTTCATGTCCTTTGCTATCTGATTTGCACAAACAATTAAATCAGTCTATGTGTGCAAAATTTCACACCTGTAGGGGTTAATTAAAGGTGTAAATTCGTTGTAAAAAAAAACAGACTTTTTTGCTACGAATTTACACCTTTAATTAACCCCTACAGGTGAAATTTTGCACACATAGACTGATTTAATTGTTTGTGCAAATCAGATAGCAAAGGACATGGTTAACCCTATGTACACCAAATGTCATTTCATGTCGGGTTCTGCATTTTCACAAAAGCCGGCAATTGAATTAGCGGCTATTATACTATGTAGAAGTGTATGAACTATAAATATATATATATATATATATATATATATATATATATATATATGTGTCACAAACTCAATGACATGTATATATATATATGAGGTGTAAAATTGCTGAAAAAAAATTGTGGGCTCCCGCCCTATTTCGCAACCAGACAGACAAAGCCAGTGAGTGGGGGCAGATAATAATAGCCCAGAGAGGGACCATTATTTTTGGCCCCCCCCCCGGCTACTAACATCTGCCCCCAGACACCCCAGAAAGGGCAAATCTCTAATTAGATTTGCCCTTTCTGGCACTTTGCCCGTCTATTCCCATTGCCCTGTAGCGGTGGCGAATGGGTTAATAAGGGGTTAAAATGACCTTGCAATTGAAAGGTCACTTTAAGCCAGGTTAATAATTGAGAGCTGTCAATTAGACAACTATCAATTATTAATCCTATTGTATGAAAGAAAAATCAAACACACACACTTTAATAAAAAAGAAGTTTAATGAAATAATCACACAGTTTTTGACCATATTTTATTTACCTGCTAAAACCATTTCCTGTAATAAAAATAAAATAATAAAGCAAAATTATTCTTACCAATCCGATGCACAGTCAGGTCCCACGGTGTAATCCTTCAGAAAGGGTTAATGTTTACTGCAGGGACCGCAGCTAATGCTGCAGCCTCACAGTAAACCCCCAAATGAATGAGTTCCTCTCCTGGCTGACAGGAGAGGAAGTGGAAAGCTTAATTGATTGCACTTCACTTCAGGCGTGGGGTCCCCCCTATTTTTGTTAACCAGCCAGATGAAGCAGACCGCTGAGGCCTGGATTTTCAGGCTGTTAAGGAGCCAAGATCCATGGACCTTGCCAGCCTGATAATACCAGGCCACAGCAGTCTGCATATCTTGGCTGATTAACAAAAATAGGGGATCCCCTCGAAAAAAATTGGCGTGGGGTCCCCCCTATTTTTGTTAACCAGCCAGATGAAGCAGACCGCTGAGGCCTGGTTTTTCAGGCTGGTAAGGATCCAATATCCATGGACCTTGCAAGCCTGATAATACCAGGCCACAGCAGTCTGCTTAGCTTGGCTGGTTAACAAAAATAGGGAATCCCCTCGAAAAAAAAATGGCGTGGGGATCCCCCCTATTTTTGTTAACCAGCCAAGTAAAATGCAGACTGCTGCGGCCTGGTATTAAAAGACTGTCAAGGCCCATGGATTTTGGCCCTCAACAGCCTGATAATACCAGGCTACAGCAGCCCCACATTTGGCGCATCAAAAGATGTGCCAATTGTGGCACTTTACCCGGCTCTTCCCACTTGCCCTGTAGCGGTGGCAAGCGGGGTAATAAGGGGTTATTGTCACCGTTGATTGCACGGTGACAATAAGCCCGGTTAATAATGGAGAGGCGTCAATAAGACACCGATCCATTATTAATCCCAAAGTTATTAAATGTTTAAAAAAAAGACAAAGCAAGAAAAAAGTCTTTTAATGAAATAAAAGAGACAACACAGTTTTCATTTTTTTTATTACTCTCTCATTCCTGCGACGCCATCGATCTCTGTAAAAAAGAAAAAAAACAAACCAACAGTATACCACCTGTCCGACGCAGTCCATAGTAACGATTGTCCCACGACGATCCAGCTCTGCTACATCGGAATGACAGGCAGAGCCTGTCATCCCGGCGCAGCACAGCTGCTTACCAGCTTCCCCGGCGGTGACGTCATCGGACTGCTTTACGGCCGCGATTACCCAGCAGTCACTGCAGTTATCGCGAGATACTGCATGTGACCGCCGGGGAGAAGAGGATGGCGGCCATTAAGCAGCCCGGGATGTGACCGCCGGAGATCTTCTGCCGGGTAAGTGCCGCTGACTCCTGACAGACCCGACCGACGGACACTGACAGTGACAGTGACAATTCCGATTCCGGTATCCGATAAGACGAAAATATCGGAACTCGGGATCGGAATTCCGATACAGCCAATATCGGCCGATACCCGATACTTGCAGTATCGTATCGCTCAACACTACTCAGAGCTGCAATAGTAAAGCATGCCCTTCCCACCACTCCTTAATGAAATCCGAGCCAGTGCAGCTGTCATTCTGGCCCGCCTTCATAGCCTCCCTTCAGCCTGGCCCACCCCTGGCTCCTGGTAGGTATGATGTCTCTGCCACGAAGGTAAATTCTAGATTATAAGGTATGCAGGGAGGACTCACGAGTAGCCCATACAATCTAGCATCTACCTTCCTGCTTTAGATAGCTAGTGGCACCCTGACTGCCTGGCCCACCAGGAATCTGCCTGTTCGGCCAAATTACCAGTCCAAACCTGTTCATATGTGTTTTCAACTCCATGCTGCCATTGGTCAGCTGTATTGGTGCTACAAGTGAATCTATACATTATTAGATATGAGTATAGATGTACATATCGATATTCCTTGGATATATACTTATGAATGATCTTGCAGCCCTTGTGGACCTGAGTGGCCTTTTACTGGTAAACAAATGGGCCTATTCCCTATAAGAACTTCAGATTCGTCGGTCATTAAGATATATTACACTGGTGAGAGCAACAAGTGTTTTCTCCATCCTTTCTGCCTGGATCTATCCTCTTGCCCACTCCTACACAATGACAAATGCAGAAATGTGTAATTACTGCTGGAATCAAGCTGTGCTTGGACCTTCCCTACAAAGCCGTCAGGAATAGTAGTATAGTACAGTAGATAACATGTTGATATTCTCACATGTCATGTGGATCAGTCAGGATGGCAAGATAAAAGCAGATCTAATTGCGGCCAGACATACGCCTCTGAACTATATGTATATCTCAGAACTAAACTTCTTTTTTTTCTAGCATTAATGCCCTTATAAATTATTATGGATTGCCAGATAGGTATTGTAAGTTAAAGCGTTCTTACGTATAGACATTAATGACATGAATTATAGACATCGATGTCTGATCAGAGAGGTCTGACCAATGCACCTCCCTATTTAAAAAAATGGGGTTGCTTAGTCTGCATTACCACCAGAGCGGTAGCCACAAATGTCATCCTACATTTTAGAGAAATGGAGATAAGGTACCAGCTTGGAAGCACTATCTATGTTAGCATGCACTATTCACAAAAAACTAGAGATATTTGGCTTTCACGTGAAATTTCAGGAGGATCCTAAAATGTACTCTAACCTTTTCAGGTAAAATTAATGTGACAATCTCTAAACTTTTGAGTACACGTATCCAACTGTTCATTGCGAGACTTCAAGCAGGATGTTCTCAGAAGGAAGTGGCCACTAAACTTAGTATCATAGGCTATAGCGCATCATCAGCAGGTTGCAACAGAGATTTATTTATTTATCTCACTTATATAGCGCCATTAATTCCACAGCGCTTTACAGACAGTTTTGGCATTGTCCCCATTGGGACTCACAATCTAGATTCCCTATCAGTATGTCTTTGGAGTGTGGAATGGACAAACTGGAGAACACAAAGAAAACCCACGCAAACACAGGGAGCATATATAAACTCCTTGCAGATGTTGTTCTTGGTGGGATTTGAACCAAGGACTCTGGCGCTGCAAGACTGCAATGCTAACTACTGAAACACCGTGATACATAGAGACTGGAAGAGTGACAGAAAGACAGAGAAGTGGACGTCCTTCAGCCAGATCCCACTGATGACCCTTTCATTGTGAACAATGCCCTTTGGAATCGGATGATGAATGCCACACAACTCCAGGCACATTTAAGGAAGGTGAGAGGCACCCAAGTGTCACGTCCGACTATTTGAAGCCGTTTACATCAGTGTGGTTTGCATGCTAAGCAACCTGCAAGGACACCTGACCACACCACAAGGCACAGGGGTCATGGTCTTGTATGGGCCAGGGAGTGTCTTTCCTGGATGAGGGACAAATGGGTCTCAGTGTTGTTCACTGATGAAAGTCGATTCACATTGTGCAGAAATTATGGCCATCAACGAAGCTGGAGACATCAAGGAGAGCGCTATCGTATTAGCTACTCTTGTCACCAGAAGAGCCTTTGGTGGTGGTGGTGTTACAGTGTGGGCAGGTGTGTCTAGTCAATACAGAACTGCCCTTTGTGCATGGTACAGTGACAAGCCCCTACTAATTGAACCACATAATTAATCCAGTCATTCTGCCTCTGCATGAACAACACATGCCTAATTTCATCTTCATGGCCAACAATGCTCCAGCACATCAAGGTTGCATCATTAGGAAACGGGCGATGGAGACAAGGGAACCTCAAATTGAGTGGCCTGCACTTTCTTCAGACCTGAAACTCCTAGAAAACCTATGGGATCAGCTGATCAGCTGATCAGCTGAGTCGCCATGTAGACTCGACTTGTGAACAGCATGAGATGTTATCAAGTTGTAATTGATGCTCAAGGCCACATGACAAGTTATTGAGACAATGACCTTTTTTGAAGGTTATTCCCACCACTGTTGTTGGCTTTTGTTTCAATAAATTGTTTGAGGTGAGGAAATCACCATTTCTTAAATGCCCTACATTCATGATAAAATATCACTGTAGATTGAACTTTTTACGTTTTCCATAAATTTCACCTGAAAGCCATATATCCCTAAATTTTTGTGAGTAGTGTATATTAATTAAGCCCATAGTTCAGCCGTGTGTACAAGAAAGTGAGAACCTCATATCAAAATTCAAAACTAGAACTGTTGGTGAGTAAGAGCCATGTTCAAAACTATGCTTTACCATGCAGAATTCCTGGTACTTCATACATGCCATAATACAAAACATTTATGTATATAGCAAACCTTAACATCTATCTATCTTGCAACATTTTCCTAGTTCTTTAACACATCCTGCAGTGTAAGGTACTGCCACACTAAACAATCCGCTAGCGATCACGATAACGACGCATACTAATGCGATCGCTAGCGGATTGTTTCTATATCGCTAAATGCGGCCACATTTAGCGATATAGTTAACGACGCTATCGCCGTTAGCGATCTTCTTAACGACTTTAGCGGTACAAAAGTACCGCTAAATCGCTAAGAAAAGGTGCCACACAGCGATAGATACTCACCGCGGGAGCGCCAGCGATGAAATAGGTCCGGAGCAATTCCAGCGACGAGCGAGATCACAGCAGGAAGCTCGTCGCTGGAAGCTGCCGCACTGAACAATATCGCTAACGGATCGCTAAATAGTGACGTTTTTAGCGATCTCGTTAGCGATATTGTTTAGTGTGGCATACCCTTAAGGTACGTTCACTTTTTTTCTGGAGTTTTATAATCCTGACGCTCTTTGTTTATCTTATTTTGGTCATTTCCTGAGCTCTTTTTCAGTGTTTTTATCTGTTCCTATTTTTTTTGCGTCTTTTTTTATGTATGTTTTTACAGATGTTGTCTGTCAGCTTTTTGAAATCCTTTAACCAATGGAGAAAAAACTATCATTTTTAGTGTCAGAAACAGTTTGCATCTGAATCAGTGAATGTTTATTGGTATAAATGACTTTATAATAATCAGATGCTGCCTACTGATATGGTGGGAGAGACCAGTACGGTGTATAGCGTGCCATTGGCATATAGTAAATACAATGTCTCAAGTGTTGACGAGTGAAAGACATCGTCTGTGTCCGACTCATAACATGCAGACATTTAGGCAGAGACAGCTTCATTATGTGGGCTGTTTGTATAATTAAGAGATTAATTAATTGGAATCTCTAAAGACTGGCTTCTTAATCCAGGCAGCCGAGCAGAAGAGGATGAGTAGGAAGCGGAGCCAGTTTTCACCAGAAAGCTGACTGTTCCCCCATGACTACTGCTTGCTACCTTAGTGATATCATCGATGGCTAATGACATCATGCTTGATATTAATAACATAAATAAGTTAAGAGGGTGCTTGTGAGGTCACTATGCAGTTTGGCACAAACTTTAATAAAGATTAACACATATGTAGCATATTAAGGGTGTAACTTATGACTGGTACATGAAGAAAGAAACGCTATTTAGCTTTCTAAGGCTTTGCGTTGGGCAGAGCTGCGGAGGGCTGCGCACTTCCTCCGTTAATACCCTCCCACTGCCGCACCTCTTCCGTTCAGCTCCGCCTATGTCTGCATGCATCCTGCGTACCTATCTTTAACATTGGGTACGCAGGCCATGTGGATGCGTCCGCATGTGTCATTTTGATGCGCCCGCCGACCGCAAAAAAATGCAACATGTTGCGTTCGGCGCAGCATCAAAACGATGCATGTGGACGCATCCGCATACATCCACATGGCCTGCGTACCCAATGTTAAAGATAGGTCCGCAGGGCGCATGCAGACATAGGCGGAGCTGAATGGAAGAGGTGCGGCAGTGGGCGGGGCTTAACGGAGAAAGTACGCAGCACTCTACAGCTCTGCCCAACACAAATGTGAAACCAGCCTTATAGACAATGGGTCTCGTTTATCAAAACTTTCTTACGGTAAGTGCACACAAGGTCTTTTTCAGATGGGTTAGCTCTAAAACCAAACAGATAAAGCGCTAAATAAATGCTTAAAATATGAACATATGCATTTTTATGCAAAACTGAATTGTTGATTTGTTCAGTCTTTTGGGCGTCTTTAAAGTTACATTCCCACAATGAACTTTTGTTGAGTTTATTATGTGGCATATTTTCTGGGCTTATTAAGTAAATTAGTTAACTTACGTTTTTTCATTGAGTTTTCATTTAATTTTTAGTGCTTTTTTTAACATGCGTTTTTATCACATTTTTTATCCTACTTTTTTGTCTTTTGTTGCCTATTTCATATTTTTAAAAAAAGCTGCTTTGTTTTTTATATTTCCTAGTATTCGGCTTTGACAAAATTTTATTGATATAGTCAAGTGTGGATTACAGCCATTTTTTTTTTTATATATTTCCGCATTGGAAACACACTAAAAATGCATGTGACTTTTTTACCTGCAAAGTTTCCTCATCTAGTGCAACCCTATGGGAAAAATCTGCTCATAAAACTCAGCGTACCCGCAACAGAGATTGGTATGTTGCAGATTTGAAACACACACTGCAGGTCAGTTTACGCTGTATTAAAATGCACACTGGCAGGAGATTTCTATAAATCCCATCCATTTTGCTGGTAGTGTAATCCAACGTTCACACGTTCAGTATTTGGTCAGTATTTTACATCAGTATTTATAAGCTAAAACCAGCAGTGAAACAGTCAGAGGAAAAGTATAATAGAAACACATCACCACTTCTGTATTTTTCTTTTTGATGCAGCAAAAACACACAGCATCAAAAACTAACCAAAAACTCATTGTGGGTACACAGTCTTAGGGTAGGTGCACACAGTATCTTTTTCAAGAGGGTCAGTCCCGAAACCCACCTGAAAAAGCGCTAAATTAAAAGAAAAGAATGAACATATGAATTTTTACATAAAATGGACTTGTTCATTTGTTCAGTCTTTTGGGCGTCTTTTAGTTGCTTGGCATCTTTGTAAACCTGAAGCTGTTAAAAGTGACCTGACCATTGTTCAGGTGTTTTCTGCTCTGAAGACGCTTCATACTTTATCGTGGAAATCAATAGGAAGGCTCGAAAGATGCGCGGGCATCCTTTTGAGCTTTTTGCCAGTGTTTTTGATTCAAAAACTGCTTGCAATTTCTTCATTGTTCAATGGAGTAAAAAAAAAAATCTGGAAAACGCCAGTAAAAATAAAGCTGTAAAAACATGATAAGGGAAAAAATTGTTGGAAAACCAGTCAGGAAACAACAACAACAAAAAATAAAACCATAAAAAGACACTTCAGAAAAAGAATTGCCAGTGTCTTTGTCTTGAAAAAAAAAAGCATCAGATTCACCAGCCAGAAAAAGACGCCTGAATGTACACACTCCACCATTAAAACTGTGCTCATTGTGTATAGCAACCAATCAAAGCACAGCTCTCATTTTCCCAAAGCAGTTAAAAAATGGAAAGCTGAGCTGTGATTGGGTTTTGCTTTTGGTTGCAAACCCTTTTCCACTCTTAGATACCATTAGATAAATGAGGCCTTTTGTGTTTTCAGTTTCTCATAATTTTAAATATCATGATACTGGTATTGTCGATCCTCCGGTGATATGACCTTATCGATCCCCAGACCAATGTAGGACTAACTTCTAGGACTTCCCTAACCGCCACCACAAGGGCACTTTGAATACCATAAATGCCGAGACTCCTAAAATCGTAATGGTATAGCACTTTCAATACCCACTTGCAAACCCAGAGCCCAAAGGTTAATGCCTACCGCATTTCAGTGCCACACATATTCTGTCCTCACCAAATGAGCTGGCTCATGTAGCTTACAGGCAATAAACTGCTATACCGGGTCCAATAAGGAGACTGTGGTTGAGTCTCGCTTTTACTGAACGTAATAGTATATTGATGGGTTGAAACTGAAAACATTTATAAGGCATACAATCAGTGGATGGTACAGCAGAAATATTATACATGTTATACATTGTGCATGAAGGTTTACAAAACTAAAACTGACCCAGGGGTATGGGTGACTAAGCTAGGCTAACATTAGAGCAGAAATTACCTATAGAAAGCATAAATACATACCAGCAATGCAATCGCAAGGTGAATGAAATGGAGGAGTCTCTTGTTGAATGCTGGGTGAAAAAAATGGAGGTTGAGCTACCATAATGCATTGCAAAGGGAGAAGAATCAGACATAAGAATAGAAAATAGACAAAATAGACAGACAAATAAAGATTATGAATATGCAAGTTTTATCTACACTCGCACTAATGAATAACTGCAACATTATGCAAACAGATAATCAGAGATAACAAATTAGATGTCGGAGACAGAACACCAACTGCCAACCAAAAATTATACCCCCCATTTTCCAAATCGAAATAGCAGACAGCAATGCCTCCATTCTCAGTAACAAAATTAGAAACTGTCCTATTCACTTTTATCAGCGCCTTATTAACCTTCTTGACTGACTGAGCGTTCTGCAGCACTTTCACGTAACGATTTCAGACCAAACTGTCATCATCCTGAAAAGGACAACCAAAGGCGCAACAAGTCATGTTTTAAAATCCTTAAGCAAATCTCCAAAAGGGCGAACTCCGTGGTTGTTAACCTCCCTTTTGTAACACCAAAATATCTGGTGCCCTATACAAGCGAGCGCTTCGATGCTCCTTTTGCAACACCCTGCTCCAACTCATGCCTCTAACGTCAAGCCACCCGACCACCGCTGTGTTTCTGAAAACCAAGCTGACTGCCATCTTTCTTCACATCAGTCTGCAGCGCTCCCCA
>JARQOD010013648.1:0-14528 GCA_033576555.1 Oophaga sylvatica
CAGGAGGAGGAAGAGGAGAAGAGGCAAGGGGTCGGAGGAGGAAGAGGAGAAGGGCGAGGGGTCTGGAGGAGGAAGAGAGAAAGGGCCAGAGGGGTCCGGAGGAGGAAGAGGAGAAAGAGGCAGAGGGTCAGGAGGAGGAAGAGGAAAGAGGCCAGAGGGGTCGGAGGAGGAAGAGGAGAAAGAGGCCAGAGGGGTCGGAGGAGAATGAGGCCAGAGGGGTCCGGAGGAGGAAGAGGAGAAAGAGGCCAGAGGGTCGGGAGGAGAAAAGAGGCCAGAGGGGTCGGAGGAGGAAGAGGAGAAAGAGGCCGAGGGTCGGAGGAGAAGAGGAGAAGGGGCAGAGGGGTCAGGAGGAGGAAGAGGAGAAAGAGGCCAAGGGGTCCGGAGGAGGAAGAGGAGAAAGGGCCAGAGGGGTCGAGGAGGAAGAGGAGAAAGGGCCAGAGGGGTCCGGAGGAGGAAGAGGAGAAAGAGGCCAGAGGGGTCAGGAGGAGGAAGAGGAAAAGAGGCCAGAGGGGTCCGGGGAGAGAGGGAAAGAGGCCAGAGGGGTCAGGAGGAGGAAGAGGAAAAGAGGCCAGAGGGGTCGAGGAGGAAGAGGGAAAGAGGCCAGAGGGTCAGGAGGAGAGAGGCCAGAGGGGTCGAGGAGGAAGAGGAGAAAGAGGCCAGAGGGGTCAGGAGGAGAAGGGAGAAAGAGGCCAGAGGGGTCAGGAGGAGGAAGAGGAGAAAGAGGCCAGAGGGTAGGAGGAGAATGAGGCCAGAGGGGTCGGAGGAGGAAGAGGAGAAAGAGGCCAGAGGGGTCAGGAGGAGAAAGAGGCCAGAGGGGTCAGGAGGAGGAAGAGGAAAAGAGGCCAGAGGGGTCGGAGGAGGAAGAGGAGAAAGAGGCCAGAGGGTCTGAGGAGGAGAGAGAGGCCAGAGGGGTCAGGAGGAGGAAGAGGAGAAAGAGGCCAGAGGGGTCGGAGAGGAAGAGGAGAAAGGGCCAGAGGGGTCGGAGGAGGAAGAGGAGAAGAGGCCAGAGGGGTCCGGAGGAGGAAGAGGAGAAAGAGGCCAGAGGAGGAAGGAGGAAGAGGCCAGAGGGGTCGGAGGAGGAAGAGGAGAAAGAGGCCAGAGGGGTCGGAGGAGAAAGAGGCCAGAGGGGTCGGAGGAGGAAGAGGAGAAAGAGGCCAGAGGGTCCGGAGGAGGAAGAGGAGAAAGAGGCCAGAGGGGTCGGAGGAGGAAGAGGAGAAAGAGGCCAGAGGGGTCGGAGGAGGAAGAGGAGAAAGAGGCCAGAGGGGTCCGGAGAGGAAGAGGAGAAAGAGGCCAGAGGGGTCAGGAGGAGGAAGAGGAGAAAAGGCCAGAGGGGTCGGAGGAGAATGAGGCAGAGGGGTCCGGAGGAGGAGAGAGGAGAAAGAGGCCAGAGGGGTCGGAGGGAGGAAAGAGGAAGGGAGGGGAAGAGGCCAGAGGGGTCAGGAGGAGGAAGAGGAGAAAGAGGCCAGAGGGGTCGGAGGAGGAAGAGGAGAAAGAGGCCAGAGGGGTCAGGAGGAGGAAGAGGAGAAAGAGGCCAGAGGGGTCGGAGGAGAAGAGGCCAGAGGGGTCGGAGGAGGAAGAGGAGAAAGAGGCCAGAGGCGGGAGGAGGAGAAAGAGGCCAGAGGGGTCAGGAGGAGGAAGAGGAAAAAGAGGCCAGAGGGGTCCGGAGGAGGAAGAGGAGAAAGAGGCCAGAGGGGTCGGAGGAGAAAGAGGCCAGAGGGGTCGGAGGAGGAAGAGGAAAAGAGGCCAGAGGGGTCGGAGGAGGAAGAGGAGAAGAGGCAGAGGAGAGGAGAAACCGGTAGAGAGAATGAGGCCAGAGGGTCCGGAGGAGGAAGAGGAGAAAGAGGCCAGAGGTGTCGGAGGAGAAAGAGGCCAGAGGGGTCAGGAGGAGGAAGAGGAGAAAGAGGCCAGAGGGGTCTGGAGGAGTAAGAGGAGAAGGGGGCGAGAGGGGTCAGGAGGAGGAAGAGGAGAAAGAGGCCACAGGGTCCGGAGGAGGAAGAGGAGAAAGAGGCCAGAGGGGTCTGGAGGAGGAAGAGGAGAAAGGGCCAGAGGGGTCCGGAGGAGGAAGAGGAGAAAGAGGCCAGAGGGGTCAGGAGGAGGAGAGGAAGAAAGAGGCCAGTAGGGGTCGGAGGAGGAAGAGGAGAAAGAGGCCAGAGGGGTCGGAGGAGGAAGAGGAAAAAGAGGCCAGAGGGGTCCGGAGGAGGAAGAGAGAAAGAGGCCAGAGGGGTCCGGAGAGAAGAGAGAAGAGGCAGAGGGGTCAGAGGAGGAAGAGGAGAAAGAGGCCAGAGGGGTCCGGAGGAGGAAGAGGAAAAGGGCCAGAGGGTGGAGGAGAAGAGGAAAGGCCAGAGGGTCGGAGGAGGAAGAGGAGAAAGAGGCAGAGGGGTCGAGGAGGAAGAAAAAGAGGCCAGAGGGGTCCGAGGAGGGAGAAGAGGCCAGAGGGTCGAGGAGGAAGAGGAGAAAGAGGCCAGAGGGGTCGAGGAGGAGAGAGAAAGAGGCCAGAGGGTCCGGAGGAGGAAGAGGAGAAAGAGGCCAGAGGGGTCAGAGGAGGAAAGAGGCCAAGGGTCGGAGGGAAGAGAAAGAGGCCAGAGGGGTCAGAGAGGAGGAAGAAGAAAAGAGCCAGAGGGTCGGAGGAGGAAGAGGAGAAAAGGGCCGAGAGGGGTCGGAGAGGAAAGGAAAGAGGCCAAGGGTCGGGAGGAGAAGAGCCAGAGGTCGAGGAGAAGAGGAAAAGAGGCCAGAGGGTTCGGAGGAGGAAGAGGAAAGAGCCAGAGGGTCCGGGAGGAGGAAGGGCCAGAGGGGTCCGAGAGGAGAAGAGAGAAAGAGGCCAGAGGTGTCCGGAGAGAATGAGGCCAGAGGGGTCCGGAGGAGAGAGAAAGAGGCCAGAGGGTCCGGAGGAGGAAGAGGAGAAAGAGGCCAGAGGGGTCTGGAGGAGGAAGAGGAGAAAGAGGCCAGAGGGGTCCGGAGGAGGAAGAGGAGAAAGAGGCCAGAGGGGTCGGAGGAGAAGAGAAAGAGCCAGAGGGGTCCGGAGGAGGAAAGGAGAAGAGGCCAGAGGGTCAGGAGGAGGAAGAGGAAAAGAGGCCAGAGGGGTCGGAGGAGGAAGAGGAGAAAGAGGCCAGAGGGGTCCGGAGGAGGAAGAGGAGAAAGAGGCCAGAGGGGTCCGGAGGAGGAGAGGAGAAAGAGGCCAGAGGGGTCAGGAGGAGGAAGAGGAGAAAGAGCCAGAGGGGTCGGAGGAGGAAGAGGAGAAAGAGGCCAGAGGGGTTGAGGAGAAGAGGCCAGAGGGGTCGAGGAGGAAGAGGAGAAAGAGGCCAGAGGGGTCAGGAGGAGAAAGAGGCCAGAGGGTCGGAGGAGGAAGAGGAGAAAGAGGCCAGAGGGGTCGGAGGAGGAAGAGGAGAAAGAGGCCAGAGGGGTCTGGAGGAGGAAGAGGAGAAAGAGGCCAGAGGGGTCAGGAGGAGGAAGAGGAGAAAGAGGCCACAGGGGTCTGGAGAAGGAAGAGGAGAAAGAGGTCAGAGGGGTCCGGAGGAGGAAACGAAGAAATATGCCAGAGGGGTCCGGAGGGGGAAGAGGCCAGAGGGGTCCAGAGGAGGAAGAGGAGAAAGATGCCAGAGGGGTCCGGAGGGGAAGAGGAGAAAGAGGCCAGAGGGGTCCGGAGGAGGAAGAGGAGAAAGAGGCCAGAGGGGTCAGGAGGAGGAAGAGGAAAAAGAGGCCAGAGGGGTCCGGAGGAGGAAGAGGAGAAAGAGGCCAGAAGGGTCAGGAGGAGGAAGAGGAAAAAGAGGCCAGAGGGGTCAGGAGGAGGAAGAGGAGAAAGAGGCCAGAGGAGTTGTGATGATACTGAAGCTTCATTTCTTGTGCTGTTTCCAGAACTCTCCCCATAGTACTACAACCCCCACCGTTTGCAAGCACAGGGCAAAGTTACCCCTCCCTCCTTTTCTCTGCAGCTCACGCTTCCCTTCCCCCCTCCCAACCTGCAGTCAAGATCAGTGTAACCTGAGCTACCAGTGCTGGAAGTTTTGCCGCTTCACCGCAGGGGTCCTCCATTGTCTGCACATGTGCTTTCCTCCTGTAGCAGCCATTTTGGAGAATTCATTCTGTTTTGGTTATCACACGGTGGGAGCGTTCGCTAGAAATACGAAAGTACTGTTGTGAAACATGCGCCTGACAGGCATCGTTCCCGTGGTACTGGTGAACCCGTAACTCCAACAGAACCCGAGAAATGGAATTCTCGGATCCCCCACAAACTAGCTCATCCAAGCTTGGGTTCATTGGAACCGTCATTTTAAAGTAAGATCATTGATAGGTCTGCCGTTATTCTGCTAGGTTCACAGGACGAGGGATGGACCTTATGATATTTCAGAGCTCAAATCATACACTTCTGTCCCGGGGAGGTGGCCAGAGAAACCCTCCCCTTTTCGTGAGGTCAGCAGTCCCAGGTATAAGTCTGGCAGTGAGCACCCCCTTGTTATTCCTTGCTGTGATGTCCTGACTAAGAGATCTGCAAATGAACTATGATGTGTGGCTCCTTCCCCCAGCCTGGCTTGCCTGTAAATGATCTAACAACCATGTGAGTGATTTTTCATCTTTAATCCTATTTTATTTTATAACTGTATTTGTACATAACGATATTGTCTCAGTTTGTTACATCTTTTTATATTGTATAAGCACTGCCTGTCTTTTTAAGGAATAAACCTATAAATTTATTAGTTTGTTTCTCCTGCTCTATAAACGAATTCGCACGCGCCTGAAGTACTACGCTACTGTTTTGGGGTTGCTACGGACCCTCTTGATAAATTGTTCAGTAAGAAAAACCGTAGCTGGTGGCAGCTTAAAAGAAGGGGGTGTTAAGTGTTGACATATGGGGTGGCGTTGGCAGTGACGGAGCGGGTATTATAAGTGTATTACCCGGCTGCGGCTCGGAGTAATTATAATTCCCTCACTGCAGCGTGCCCAATAGCCAGCACACATCCAAGTGACCCGTCTGGCGACTGATTATCCTAGGTGCAGTTCCCTGACTGACCTGAGGGTAAGGGGGGCGCCAGAGAGCTGCAAGTTCATAAGTGGAAGTGGGATAATTATAAATCCCTGCAGTTTACCGGGTCGGACGGCAGCAGCCGTCGTGAGTGTGCACCGTTTCATCACATATTGGTGGCAGAGCGGTGGGATCATAGAGCATTAGTGATCTGGTTTGAGCAATCATTCCATTCACTAAAAAAACTTGCACGGTTCTTCAGCGACCCTGCATCTAAAGTTTTGGAGAACAGACTCAGTGTTTATTAGTCCTGGGACAATTGTGTGTACGTGCGGTTACCCCCCCCCTTCTCTTTGTTTTTCTATCCTATCTTTTATTTGGCAACCATGGCTACGAGGGGATACGACTGGTATAATCGGAATAGCAAGGAAGCTCTTGCCATGTACGAGTGGAGGGAGATTGTCCCCATGGCCCAAACCAAGGCCGAAGTGATCCAGGCCCTGATGGCACGGGACCATGCTCAGAGCGAGGCGGGCGCAGGAGCCGGCCCAAGCCAAGTTGGTGCCGCAGGAGCAGAGGCCCAACCCCTGACTGCTTACACCCAGGGCGGGATGGACCCTTACCTGCAGGCGGCCCTGGAGGGACTCTCCACTGACGACCATGAAGCACGCCTGAAGCTGATCCAGAAAGCTCAAGAGAGAGCCGACCAGCGAGAGGCCAAACAGCGAGAGGCTGAGATAGCCGAGCGCCAAGCCCAGCGAGAGGCCGAGAGAGCCGAGCGGGAGGCTGAGAGAGCCGAGCGGGAAGCTCAGAGAGCCCATGAACTGGAGCTGCTCAGACAAGGGGCAATGCCCTCCACAGCCCAGAGCAGTGTGCCCAGCAGCGCTCAGAGTCCCAAGCCCCGGCCGGAGCACTTTCCCGTGATGGAAAAGGACGGAGACTTGGACACTTTTCTGCGGGCCTTTGAGAAAGTCTGCAGACAGTACCAGCTGCCTGACAACCAATGGGCCAGGTACTTGACCCCGGGCTAAAGGGCAAAGCTCTGGAGGCGTTTGCTTCACTCACGCCGGATCAAGATGACAACTATCAGGCCATCAAGCAGGCCCTGATCGCCAAGTACCAGCTAACCCCTGAGGTATACCGAAAGAAGTTCCGGAACCTCCAACGTGGCCCACACGACAGTTATAGCAATGTGGTGCAAGGACTCAGGAACCACTTTGACCAGTGGATCCATGGACTGTCAGTTGACACTTTGAGAAGCTGAGGGACCTGATGATCAAAGACCAGCTCCTGCATCTGTGCCCAGCTGAGGTCCGACAGTTCATCCTGGACCGAGAACCGGAGGACGCGGTCAGAACAGCACGGATCGCCGACAGCTATGAGGCCAACCGGAAACCCGAGGTGCGGAAGCCCGTCACCACCCGCTGGGGAGGGGGTAAGCCTGCAACCAACCCCAGTGCCCCTGCCAGCCGTCCCTTTGGAGGCACTATCCCCTTTTCCAGCGCCCGGCCTACATCAGACCCCCGCCAGTGTTTCTCCTGTAAAAGGACTGGACACATCAGCGCCACCTGTCCGGAGAGGCAGAAGAACTCCCCAGCCAAGGCCTCCGGGCCCAACGCCTCTGTTCTTTTGGTGGGTGGTGTGGTGGGGAGGGTTGATGACAACGTGCAGCCCGTCCGCGTGGGGGCCCGTCTTGCTACAGGCCTCAAGGACACCGGGGCTGAACGAACCCTCATCCGACCCGAACTGGCGGCCCCTGAAGAGTTGATTCCGGGGAAAACCTTAACTGTCACAGGGATTGGGGGCGTCCACTACCCCTTGCCGATAGCCCGAGTTTTCATTGACTGGGGTGCCGGGAGCGGGGTGAAGGAAGTGGGGGTGTCCGAAAACCTGCCCACTGATGTTTTATTGGGGACTGATCTGGGGAGGATGGTGGCGTACTATGTCCCTGACACCCCTTCCCAATCTGATGATAAGGTTAACGTTAACCATGATGTTGATGTTGATGATGATGGGAAACTGATTGTGTTACCTGCTAATGCTTTGCGAAGTGATGATGCAACTGATAACCTTTCTTTCCCTAGGACTGATGTTGATAGTGATGTATCTGTGCCATCTGAATCTGTTAACCCTTTCTCTGAAGTGGTAGATGTGTCCACAGGTACAGGAGCGTTCAGTCCCGTCACTCTGCGGAGTGAGACGGCTGAGGAACCCCTAGCAGGAGCAAGCGACAGTGCTCAAGGAAATGGGGAGGTGCATGGGAACCGGGAGGAAGGTGACGCCATGACACTGACCAGTGCCACCGAGGAAGGTAACTGGGCCATAAGTAGCACTGCTCCTGAAGTGTTGGGGGTGGATGGGGAGGTAGAGCCCATAGCAGCGCCGGCTGATGGGTCTATAGAAACCCCCGGGGAGACGGCATATGTAGCTGCTGTCACCCGCAGTCAGAGTGCCCGGATCGCAGGTAGCGCCCTACCATCTGGACCCTCCTCCGCTACAGGAGAGACTGAACCAGAGGTGGACCCAGAGCCGGTCCCAGAGGGTCCCAGTGAGGAAGGAACCCTGATGTCACTTCTGGCTGCCTCCAGCCAGGAGTTCCAGGCCGCTCTGCACTCAGATGCGAGCCTGGAGAACTTGAGGCACCTCGCCGAGACGCCCACCTCCGTGACTGATAAGGAGGGGTGTTCTGGGAACGAGGAAGGTTGTACCAGGAGACAGTACCCGGAGACTCCCAAAAGGAGTGGTTGAGGGAAAAACAGCTGGTCGTCCCGCACCAGTTCCGAGGTGAGTTGTTGAGGATTGCCCATGAGATTCCACTCGCTGGACACTTGGGGATCAGCAAAACTAAGGCACGGCTGTCTCAACACTTCTATTGGCCCAAGATGGGGACAGATGTGACTAACTACTGCCGCTCCTGTATCACCTGTCAAAGAGTGGGGAAGGCGGGGCCTGCTCTTAAGGCTCCCCTGATCCCGTTGCCAGTGATAGAGGAGCCTTTCCAGAGGATCGCGGTGGACATTGTGGGCCCGCTGGCCGTCCCCAGCAGCTCTGGAAAGCAATACATCCTGACTGTGGTAGACTACGCTACCCGGTACCTGGAGGCAGTAGCTCTGTCCTCAACTAGGGCAGATAAGGTGGCGGATGCACTGGTGACCATCTTTTCACGGGTAGGATTTCCCAGGGAGATGCTTACCGATCAAGGGACCCAATTTATGTCTCGCCTAATGAAGTCTCTCTGCAGCAAAATGCAGGTGACGCGTATGGTATCGAGTGCGTATCACCCACAGACCAATGGTTTGTGTGAGCGCTTTAACGGTACCCTCAAACAGATGCTCCGCATGCTGGTTGAGACCCAGGGACGCGATTGGGAGCGGTACCTCCCACACCTGCTATTTGCCTACAGAGAAGTCCCGCAGGCCTCAACGGGGTTCTCTCCCTTCGAGCTCCTGTATGGTAGGCGAGTCCGGGGACCCCTTGGGTTGATAAGAGAATCCTGGGAAGATGAGCCAAACCCCACAGAAGTGTCCATCGTGGATTATGTCATGCGCTTCCGCGACAAGATGCAGACCTTGACGCAGTTGGTGCATGACAACATGACGCAGGCTCAGGCTGACCAGAAGCACTGGTACGACCAGAACGCCCGGGAGCGGACCTACCAGGTGGGTCAAAAGGTGTGGGTGCTGGTCCCCGTACCAAAGGATAAGCTTCAGGCAGCCTGGGAAGGCCGTACGTCGTGCACCAACAGCTCAACCCAGCCACCTACGTGGTCACGCTTGACCACACTCGGGGTAGGCGCAAGGCCTTTCACGTCAACATGATGAAGGCCCATCACGAACGTGAAGCCTGCGTCCTACCGGTCTGCAATCTGCCCGAGGACGGGGAAGAGGATCCCCTCCTGGACAGCCTGGCCCTACAGCAGTATGATTCTGCCGTACAACACAAGAAAGGCAGCGAACATGGGAATGCTGATGGGTTATCACGACGTGGCGAACCCGCTGAGGTGAACATGTCGGATTACCGACAGGTCATGCCTCCGTAGCGCCCTCTAAAGGGGGGAGGTGTGATGATACTGAAGCTTAATTTCTTGTGCTGTTTCCAGAACTCTCCCCATAGTACTACAACCCCCACCGTTTGCAAGCACAGGGCAAAATTACCCCTACCTCCTTTTCTCTGCAGCTCACGCTTCCCTTCCCCCCTCCCAACCTGCAGTCAAGCTCAGTGTAACCTGAGCTACCAGTGCTGGAAGTTTTGCCGCTTCACCGCAGGGGTTCCTCCGTTGTCTGCACATGTGCTTTCTTCCTGTAGCAGCCATTTTGGAGAATTCATTATGTTTTGGTTATCACACGGTGGGAGCGTTCGCTAGAAGCACGAAAGTACTGTTGTGAAACATGCGCCTGACAGGCATCGTTCCCGTGGTACTGGTGAACCCGTAACTCCAACAGAACCCGAGAAATGGAATTCTCGGATCCCCCACAAACTAGCTCATCCAAGTTTGGGTTCATTGGAACCGTCATTTTAAAGTAAGATCATTGATAGGTCTGCCGTTATTCTGCTAGGTTCACAGGACGAGGGATGGACCTTATGATATTTCAGAGCTCAAATCATACACTTCTGTCCCGGGGAGGTGGCCAGAGAAACCCTCCCCTTTTCGTGAGGTCAGCAGTCCCAGGTATAAGTCTGGCAGTGAGCCCCCCTTGTTATTCCTTGCTGTGATGTCCTGACTAAGAGATCTGCAAATGAACTATGACGTGTGGCTCCTTCCCCCAGCCTGGCTTGCCTGTAAATGATCTAACAACCATGTGAGTGATTTTTCATCTTTAATCCTATTTTATTTTATAACTGTATTTGTACATAACGATATTGTCTCAGTTTGTTACATCTTTTTATATTGTATAAGCACTGCCTGTCTTTTTAAGGAATAAACCTATAAATTTATTAGTTTGTTTCTCCTGCTCTATAAACGAATTTGCACGCGCCTGAAGTACTACGCTACTGTTTTGGGGTTGCTACGGACCCTCTTGATAAATTGTTCAGTAAGAAAAACCGTAGCTGGTGGCAGCTTAAAAGAAGGGGGTGTTAAGTGTTGACATATGGGGTGGCGTTGGCAGTGACGGAGCGGGTATTATAAGTGTATTACCCGGCTGCGGCTCGGAGTAATTATAATTCCCTCACTGCAGCGTGCCCAATAGCCAGCACACATCCAAGTGACCCGTCTGGCGACTGATTATCCTAGGTGCAGTTCCCTGACTGACCTGAGGGTAAGGGGGGCGCCAGAGAGCTGCAAGTTCATAAGTGGAAGTGGGATAATTATAAATCCCTGCAGTTTACCGGGTCGGACGGCAGCAGCCGTCGTGTGTGTGCACCGTTTCATCACATATTGGTGGCAGTGGTGGGATCACAAGCCGTGATACCCCGGGCTACCGTGTGGCGGACCGTGTGCCCGTTCATCACAGGAGTCCGGAGGAGAAAGAGGCCAGAGGGGTCAGGAGGAGGAAGAGGAGAAAGAGGCCAGAGGGGTACGGAGGAGAATGAGGCCAGAGGGGTCCGGAGGAGGAAGAGGAGAAAGAGGCCAGAGGGGTCAGGAGGAGGAAGAGGAAAAAGAGGCCAGAGGGGTCCGGAGGAGGAAGAGTAGAAAGAGGCCAGAGGGGTCAGGAGGAGGAAGAGGAAAAAGAGGCCAGAGGGGTCAGGAGGAGGAAGAGGAAAAAGAGGCCAGAGGGGTCCGGAGGAGGAAGAGTAGAAAGAGGCCAGAGGGGTCAGGAGGAGGAAGAGGAAAAAGAGGCCAGAGGGGTCCGGAGGAGGAAGAGGAGAAAGAGGCCAGAGGGGTCCGGAGGAGAATGAGGCGAGAGGGGTCCGGAGGAGGAAGAGGAGAAAGAGGCCAGAGGGGTCCGGAGGAGGAAGAGGAGAAAGAGGCCAGAGGGGTCAGGAGGAGGAAGAGGAAGAGGCAAGGGCCGAGGCGGAGAGGAAGGAAGGAGAAAAGAGAGAGGCCGAGGAGAGAGGAAAAGAGGCAGAGGCCAGGAGAGGGAGAGGAGGCGGAAGGAAGAGGAAGAGTGGAGGGGAAGAGGCCAAGGGCGAGGAGGAAGAGGAGAAAGAGGAGGGTCGGAAGAAGAGAAGAGGCAAGGCCAAGGAGGAAGGCCAGGGGTCCGGAGGAGGAAGAGAGAAGAGGCGAGGGGCGGAAGGAAGAGGCCAGAGGGTCCGGAGGAGGAAGAGGAAGAGGGAGGGGTCAGGGAGGAGAAAGGCCAAGGGTCGGGAGGAGAGGAGAAAGCCAAGGGTCGGAGGAGAAGGAAAAGAGGCCAGAGGTGCGGAGGAAGAGGAGAGGCGAGGGGGAGAGAAGGGCAGGGTCGGAGGGAGGAGAGGGAAGAGAAGAGGCCAGGGTCGGGGAGGAAGAGGAAGAGGCAGAGGGGTCGGAGGAGAAGGGCAGAGGGGTCGGAAGAGAGGAGAAAGGCAGGGGTCGGAGAGAGAAGGCAGAGGGTCGGAGGAGAGGAAAGAGGCCAGAGGGGTCAGGGGAGAGAGAGAAAGAGGCCAGAGTGCGAGAGAGAGCAGAGGGGTCGAGGAGAAAAGGCCAGGGGTCCGAGGGAGGGAGAAGAGGCAGGGGTCCGGGAAAGCAGAGGGGCCGAGGAGGGAGAGGAGAAGAGCAGAGGGTCGGAGGGAAGGAGAAAGGGCCAGAGGGTAGGGGAGGAGAGGGCAGAGGGTCGGAGAAGAGGAGAAAGAGGCCAGAGGTCGAGGGAGAGGAGAGAGAGAGGTCAAGGGAAGAGGAGAAGAGGCCAGAGGGTCCGGAGGAGAAGAGAAAAGAGGCCAGAGGGTCGGAGGAGAAAGAGGAGAGGGTCAGAGGAGGAAGAGGAGAAAGAGGCCAGAGGGTCGGAGGAGAAGAGAAAAGAGGCCAGAGGCAAGAGGAAGAAGGCCAGAGGAGAAGGGCAGAGGAGAGGAGGGAGAGGAAAGAGGCCAGAGGGTCAGAGGAGGAAAAGAGAAGAGGCCAGAGGGTCAGGAAGGAGGAAGAGAGAAAGAGGCAAAGGGTCCAGGGAGAGGAGAAAGAGGCCAGAGGGTCAGGAGAGGAAGAGGAGAAAGGGCCAGAGGTCCAGAGGAAGGAGGAAAGAGGCAGAGGGTCCGGGAGGAGGAGAAAGAGGCAGAGGGTCGGAGGAGGAAAGGAAAAGAGGCCAGAGGGTCCGGAGGAGAGAGAAAGAGGCCAGAGGGTCAGGAGGAGGAAGAGGAGAAAGGCCAGAGGGGTCGGAGGAGAAGGAGGGGAGGAGAGAGAAAGAGCCAGAGGGTCCGGAGGGAGAAGAGAAAGAAAGGCCAAGAGGGGAAGAGGAAGGAGAGGAAAGAGCCAGAGGGTCAGGAGAGAAAGGAGAAAGGGCCAGGGTCGGAGGAAGAGGAGAAAGGGCGAAGGGGTCGGAGGAGGAAGAGGAGAAAGAGCCAGAGGGTCGAGGAGGAAGAGGGGAGGAAAGAGGCCAGAGGGTCAGGAGAGGAAGGAAGAGCAGAGAGAGAGGCCAGAAGGGTCCGAGGAGAAGAGGAAAGGAAGGGTCAGGAGGAAGAAAAGCCAGAGGCGGAGAAGGCAGGCAGAGAAGAGAGATCGAGAGGAAGGGAAGGCCAGGTCGGAGGAAGAAGCAAGGTCGGAGAAGAGAAAGAGCCAAGGTCGGAAGAAGGGCGAGGCGAGAAGAAACAGGGAGGAAAGGCAGAGGTCAGAGAAGAAGGGCAGGTCGAGGAAAGAGCAGAGAGGCAGGCGAAAGGCAGGTCCAAAAAGAGCCAGGTCGAAGGAAGAGCAGGTCGGGAGAAACGCAGGAGAAAGCAGGCAGAGGGGTGAAGAAAGAGAGCAGAGGCCGAGAGGCAAGGCGGAGGAAGAAAGGCAGGCGAGAGGGAGGGTCTGGAGGAGGAAGAGAGAAAGGGCAGAGGGGTCCGGAGGAGGAAGAGGAGAAAGAGGCCAGAGGGGTCCGGAGAGAGGAAGAGGCAGGGTCGAAAGAAGAGGCCAGAGGGTCCGGAGGAGGAAGAGGAAAGGCCAGAGGGTCCGGGAAGAGGAAAGGCCAGAGGGGTCCGGAGGAGGAAGAGGAGAAAGAGGCCAGAGGGTCGGAGGAGGAAGAGGAGAAGAGGCCAGAGGGGTCGAGAGGAAGAGAAAGAGGCCAGAGGGTCGGAGGAGAAGAGGAGAAAGAGGCCAGAGGGGTCGGAGGAGAAGGGCCAAGGGTCGAGAGAGAGGAAGAGGCCAGAGGTGGAGGAGAAGAGGCCAAGGGGTCGGAGGAAGGAAGAGGAGAAAGAGGCCAGAGGGGTCCGAGGAGAAAGAGGCCAAGGGTCGGAGGAGAAGGAGAAAGAGGCCAGAGGGGTCCGGGAGGAGAAGAGGCCAGAGGGTCGGAGGAGAAGAGAGAAAGAGGCAGAGGTCAGAGAGGGAAGAGAGGAAGGAGAGAAGAGGCCAGAGGGTCCGAGGAGGAAGAGGAAGAGAGGTCCGGAGAGAAAGGCCAGGGTCGGAGGAGAAAGGGAAGAGGCCAGAGGGGTCCGGAGGAGGAAGAGGAGAAGGGCAGAGGGTCAGGAGGAGGAAGAGGAGAAAGAGGCACAGAGGGTCCGGAGGAGAAGAGGAGAAAGAGGCCGAGGGTCAGGAGGAGGAGAGGAGAAGAGGCCAGAGGGGTCGGAAAGGGGAGAAAGAGCCAGAGGGTCAGGAGAGAAGAGGAAAAGCCAGAGGGGTCCGGAGGAGGAGAAGAGGCCAGAGGGGTCGGAGGAGAGGCCAGAGGGAGAGAGGCAAGGGTAGAGAGAGAAAGAGGCCGAGGGTCCGGAGGAGGAGAAGGAAGAGGCCAGAGGGGTCCGGAGGAAGAGAGAAAGAGGCCAGAGGGTCCGGAGGAGGAGAGGAGAAAGAGGCCAGAGGGGTCAGGAGGAGAAGAGAAAAGAGGTCAAGGGGTCCGGAGGGGGAAAAGGGGAAAGACGCAGATGGGTCCGGAGTAGGAAGAAGAGAAAGAGGCCAGAAGGGTCCGGAGGAGGAAGAAGAGAAAGAGGCCAGAAGGGTCCAGAGGAGGAAGAGGCCAGAGGAGTCCGGAGGAGGAAAAAAGAAAGAGCAAGAGGGGTCCAGAGAGGAAGAAGAGAAAGAGGCCAGAGAGGTCCGGAGGAGGAAAGGAGAAAGGGGCGAGAGGGGTCAGGGGGAGGAAGAGGAGAAAGAGGCCACAAGGGTCCGGAGGAGGAAGAGGAGAAAGAGGCCAGAGGGGTCAGGAGGAGGAAGAGGAAAAAGAGGCCAGAGGGTCCGGAGGAGGAAGAGGAGAAAGAGGCCAGAGGGGTCCGCAGGAGGAAGAGGCCAGAGGGGTCCGGAGGGGGAACAGGAGAAAGAGGCCAGAGGTGTCCGGAAGAGAATGAGGCCAGAGGGGTCCGGAGGAGGAAGAGGAGAAAGAGCCAGAGGGGTCCGGAGGAGAAGAGAGAAAGAGGCCAGAGGTGTCCGGAGGAGAATGGGGCCCGAGGGGTCCGGAGGAGGAAGAGGAGAAAGAGGCCCGAGGGGTCCGGAGAAAGAGGCCAGAGGGGTCCGAAGGAGGAAGAGGAGAAAGAGGCCAAGGGTCAGGAGGGGAAGAGGAAAAGGCAAGGGGTCGGAGGAGGAAAGGAGAAAGGGGGGAGG
>JARQOD010013649.1:0-14522 GCA_033576555.1 Oophaga sylvatica
CACTGTGGAGAGGAGGGCAGGTGATAGATAGAAATGAGGGAGGAGATGTAGGGGGGCTGCACTGTGGAGAGGACGGTAGGTGATAGATAGAAATGAGGAGGAGATGTTGGGGGGCTGCACTGTGGAGAGGATTGGCAGGTGATAATGTGTAGCCCTGGTGGTAGGCACACGCAGTACCCTGGAGAGTGTGTGGCGAGACAGCAGTTTAATGCTAAATATTCATTCACTCAACATATACTAGACACACCCTTAGGTAGTGGAGTTTACTCTTGAGGGAGTGGTCAGTCAGTCAGTGCCTGGACTTCAGAGAGGAAGGTCTAGCCTGGACTGAGGAGAAGGAGATTATTGCAGAAAGTCTTCAGCATCCTGTCTAAAGGACGGTATAAGGTTCAGAGACGTGCTCCTGCCTATTGATAACTGAGCATCTGTAACTAACTTTGAAGTGAAGGAAAAGAAAGAAGTGACTGCTCGACCCTTGGCTAGTGTGAGTGCTTATGTTACCAGCGTGGACAAGGCGAAAGGCACAGTGGTTTTATTGGAATAGTGCTTACGGATTGAAGAAGTCCTGCACATTGCTACCGGTCACTGGGGACCGAAGGATCACTACTGTTTCAAGCATAGTGATAAGAAAACCAGGAATTTACCGGACCTTAGGTCGCGGCAAACAAGCCCCTTATAGTCAGTACGTAACTGGGGTCAGGGGGAGTGAAGACTTTGAGTCAGTGCACGACAAGATAAGAATTCAGCTCCCTCGCAGGAAGGCTTCACCACAAATCTGACCGGGCAGAACAGCTTTGGAAAGCTGGAATCATAGAGGGGACTACGCTTCAGGCTGGTCATACTCATCTTCATTGGACAGTAAAGGAGGCCCCTAACTTGCTTAGCTGTTGCCTCAAAGCTCATCCTCCATCAACCCCATCAGCCTCCCTGGGACCTGCCTTATCATCTTGCAAGTAAAGGTATGGAAAGACACTGACCGTGTGAGACTGAGTTATTATTGCATGCCTGCACAATCCCTACCTAACTACCGACCTGAGGGAAGAGTCCCACCTGTAGGGGACCTGACATCTAGCTGCATCACCATCCCCTCAGAGATCTACAGCAGCGCTGGTACAAATTACCAGAATACTACAGGTGGCGTCACGAACTGTAATAAATCAATCCCCTGTAAATATTCCCCCAACTACGCCAGACCGCCAGGGCCACAGACCGAGCCACAGCTACCTGTGACAATCCCCATAGACTTCTACGGGCTCGGCTCTGAGTACCCCATTGCCCTGGTAATCCACAATTGTGGTGGCGGGTCGACACACAAACTTGGCGTCACGAACAGGATGCGAAACTCGCGGAATTGCGAGCCCTGTGTGCCTAAGGAATTGTTTTTGTGAAAAAGGACTGTTTGCACTTTTGGCGCCAAAATCGCCATTTTTGTCGCCATATTCGCGCCCTCAGGCGCTGGAGAAGAAGGTGGGCGTACCTTCGTGGGCGTCTACCCCCCTGTGGCGCGAAGAAAATGCCTGCCCTCTCAAAGTGCTATTACAACATGCGATCCTGCCCTACAGCAAAGGAGGTCCGCCTCCTCTTCACCTTCCCTGCGAGGAGGAGGAGACGCAAACCCCACCTCCACGGAAGAGACCGGATGTCTCCGCAGGAAGAAGAAAGAATCTTCTGGAACATCATGGAAGCAGACGTGTGCAGCCGAGCAGGGAAGCGGAGGAAGGCAGGCCCCGTGCCCCAGCCAAGCTGCCACCATCACAGGAGTCTTCTGTGATCCTGCACCTGCAACAGGCGTTGCTAGAGATTCGAGAAGAAAATGCACGCCTGAAGAAGATGGTCCAGCACCAAACTGGACTGGAGGAGATTGAGAGACGCCGATGTAACCTGATGCAGTGGCGACTGTGGAACACAGCGTCCTCTCCCCTCAACGACCCCCCACGATTCCAGATACCGAAGAGTCTGCTGCCCAAGGCGAAGGAGCAACCGGAGGCTGCCCCCGAAAGTACCGATCCCGATCCCACCGGTGAAGCGGTGGAAGCGAAGGAGGTTGAGGAGGTACAGCCAATCCCAGAACGCCCGCCCGGCCAAGAGGCCGCAGCAGATGATCGGTCCCCGGCAGGGACACCGGAGGGGTCCTGTCCGTCACTACCAGATGTGGACTGGGACGAAATGGCGCGCCTGGATGACGTCGCCTATACCGCCCAGTGGGAACAAGAATGGCAGAGTCGTGAGGAGAAGAAGAAACGCCAGCAGGAGGAAGAGCGGGAAACTCAGCGGAACCGTCAGCGACAATATGCCGAGCTGATCGCGGACAAAGAGAGTGTCCGAAGAGATAAAGGTACCTGAGGGAACCGCGGCGGCAGGGTGTGTGACTGAGTTCCAGCTCCGGAAGGGCTGGGGCTTTATCCGTGAACCGGGCCTCTACCCAGGGGTCTTTGTCAGCAGGCGTGACGTAGAATCCACCTGCCGCAAGGCCATCCCGGGAGGGACTTAGCAAATGGAGATATCGTCACATATACGCGGCACTGGGGAATGAAGGGATGGTATGCCCTTAACGTCACCATCGTCCGTGACCCCGTCCCAGACGCAGGTACCGTCACCATTACCGCAGCGTCCCCGTCTCCAGCTCAAGCAGAATCCGGCCGTGCCCCAGCATCGCCCCCTGCAAATTCATCGCAACTAGCGACCCAGAGTTCATCGCAAAAGAAAGTTATATCTTCATCGCAACATGCGACCCAATCTCAATCGCAATCTATGACGCGGTCCATATCGCTAACTGTGATTGAAACGCAATCGGTGTCACGTGAAGAAAATGTACCCGTTGCGCCCCTAGAGGTTCGCACCAGAACTGTGGCGACCCAGACCCTAATCGCAGCACATGATTTGCTAGTCCTGGGATCTAGGGCCCATTGCATTGTTCCAGCCCCCGGGGTGGAAAGTGTATTTGCAGAGAATGAATAGATAGTGAGGAAAAGTGGTGAGATCCCTATCGGGTCTACCAAAAGTAAAAAAGTTTGAAATGTTTTATAAAGTTTTGCACAGATTATATAGTGAATATATATATTTCTAACTGTAGCATGCCCGGCTGGGTAAATGATAAATAGTAACCAGAAAAGGTTTTGCACTTTCGTATTATGTGATTTGATATAATATGTTTTTGGTTTTACATTGGACTTTTGAGGTTGAGGACTGTGCTAACCCAGAACTTACTTGTACATAGTTGCGCTTCGGTGCTTTCTCTTGGTTTACATAAACCAATACAACTACCTCTGAAAACAAAACCCGTGTGGTGTGGCACTGAGTGAGGTCTGCAATCGGAAGTCCTGCAGCCCACCCAGGACCTACGTTGAAGGTTTGGTGCGGGTCCTTCACAAGTATACCGTATATTTATTAAATGCTATTTGATACTTTTGTATTTCTATATGTAAAATGTTATTGTTCGCAACGTTCAAGATGTTCTCACCTCCCGGATGGGACGAACCAATGTTAATTGTTTAATGTTTTTATTGCATAAACAAAATGTCTCTTTTGTATTTTACAGCCCGGGAGTGCTGTCTTTTACCATGGGGGAATGTGTAGCCCTGGTGGTAGGCACACGCAGTACCCTGGAGAGTGTGTGGCGAGACAGCAGTTTAATGCTAAATATTCATTCACTCAACATATACTAGACACACCCTTAGGGTAGTGGAGTTTACTCTTGAGGGAGTGGTCAGTCAGTCAGTGCCTGGACTTCAGAGAGGAAGGTCTAGCCTGGACTGAGGAGAAGGAGATTATTGCAGAAAGTCTTCAGCATCCTGTCTAAAGGACGGTATAAGGTTCAGAGACGTGCTCCTGCCTATTGATAACTGAGCATCTGTAACTAACTTTGAAGTGAAGGAAAAGAAAGAAGTGACTGCTCGACCCTTGGCTAGTGTGAGTGCTTATGTTACCAGCGTGGACAAGGCGAAAGGCACAGTGGTTTTATTGGAATAGTGCTTACGGATTGAAGAAGTCCTGCACATTGCTACCGGTCACTGGGGACCGAAGGATCACTACTGTTTCAAGCATAGTGATAAGAAAACCAGGAATTTACCGGACCTTAGGTCGCGGCAAACAAGCCCCTTATAGTCAGTACGTAACTGGGGTCAGGGGAGTGAAGACTTTGAGTCAGTGCACGACAAGATAAGAATTCAGCTCCCTCGCAGGAAGGCTTCACCACAAATCTGACCGGGCAGAACAGCTTTGGAAACTGGAATCATAGAGGGGACTACGCTTCAGGCTGGTCGTACTCATCTTCATTGGACAGTAAAGGAGGCCCCTAACTTGCTTAGCTGTTGCCTCAAAGCTCATCCTCCATCAACCCCATCAGCCTCCCTGGGACCTGCCTTATCATCTTGCAAGTAAAGGTATGGAAAGACACTGACCGTGTGAGACTGAGTTATTATTGCATGCCTGCACAATCCCTACCTAACTACCGACCTGAGGGAAGAGTCCCACCTGTAGGGGACCTGACATCTAGCTGCATCACCATCCCCTCAGAGATCTACAGCAGCGCTGGTACAAATTACCAGAATACTACAGGTGGCGTCACGAACTGTATATAAATCTATCCCCTGTAAATATTCCCCCAACATACGCCAGACCGCCAGGGCCACAGACCGAGCCACAGCTACCTGTGACAATCCCCATAGACTTCTACGGGCTCGGCTCTGAGTACCCCATTGCCCTGGTAATCCACAATTGTGGTGGCGGGTCGACACAATAGATAGAAATGAGGTAGGAGATTTAGGGGGGCCGCACTGTGGAGAGGACGGGCAGGTGATAGATAGAAATGAGGGAGGAGATGTAGGGGGGCTGCACTGTGGAGAGGACGGGTAGGTCATAGATAGAAATGAGGGAGGAGATGTAGGGGGCTGCACTGTGGAGAGGACGGGTAGGGTGATAGACAGAAATGAGGGAGGAGATGTAGGGGGGCCGCACTGTGGAGAGGACGGGTAGGGTGATAGACAGAAATGAGGGAGGAGATGTAGGGGGGCCGCACTGTGGAGAGAACGGGCAGGTGATAGATAAAAATGAGGGAGGAGATGTAGGGGGGCTGCACTGTGGAGAGAACGGGCAGGTGATAGATAGAAATGAGGGAGGAGATGTAGGGGGGCTGCACTGTGGAGAGGACGGGTAGGTGATAGATAGAAATGAGGGAGGAGATGTAGGGGGGCCGCACTGTGGAGAGACGGGCAGGTGATAGATAGAAATGAGGGAGGAGATGTAGGGGGGCTGCACTGTGGAGAGACAGGCAGGTGATAGATAGAAATGAGGGAGGAGATGTAGGGGGGTGCTGCACTGTGGGAGGACGGGTAGGTGATAGATAGAAATGAGGGAGGAGATGTAGGGGGGCGCACTGTGGAGAGACGGGCAGGTGATAGATAGAAATGAGGGAGGAGATGTAGGGGGTGCTGCACTGTGGAGAGGACGGCAGGTGATAGATAGAAATGAGGGAGGAGATGTAGGGGGGCTGCACTGTGGAGGATGGGTAGGTGATAGATAGAAATGAGGGAGGAGATGTAGGGGGGCTGCACTGTGGAGAGAGGGTAGGTGATAGATAGAAATGAGGGAGGAGATGTAGGGGGGCCGCACTGTGGAGAGGACGGGAGGTGATAGATAGAAATGAGGGAGGAGATGTAGGGGGCGCATGTGGAGAGGACAGGAGGGTGATAGATAGAAATGAGGGAGGAGATGTAGGGGGGCCGCACTGTGGAGAGGACGGGTAGGTGATAGATAGAAATGAGGGAGGAGATGTAGGAGGGCTGCACTGTGGAGAGGACGGTAGGTGATAGATAGAAATGAGGGAGGAGATGTAGGGGGGCTGCACTGTGGAGAGGACGGGTAGGTGATAGATAGAAATGAGGGAGGAGATGTAGGAGGGCTGCAGTGTGGAGAGGACGGGAGGTGATAGATAGAAATGAGGGAGGAGATGTAGGGGGGCCGCACTGTGGAGAGGACGGGATAGGTGATAGATAGAAATGAGGGAGAGATGTAGGGGGGCTGCACTGTGGAGAGGACGGGTAGGTGATAGATAGAAATGAGGGAGGAGATGTAGGGGGGGCCGCACTGTGGAGAGGACGGTAGGTGATAGATAGAAATGAGGGAGGAGATGTAGGGGGTGCTGCACTGTGGAGAGGACGGGTAGGTGATAGATAGAAATGAGGGAGGAGATGTAGGGGGGCCGCACTGTGGAGAGGACGGGTAGGGTGATAGATAGAAATGAGGGAGGAGATGTAGGGGGGTGCTGCACTGTGGAGAGGACGGGTAGGTGATAGATAGAAATGAGGGAGGAGATGTAGGGGGCGCACTGTGGAGAGGACGGGTAGGGTGATAGATAGAAATGAGGGAGGAGATGTAGGGGGGCTGCACTGTGGAGAGGACGGGTAGGTGATAGATAGAAATGAGGGAGGAGATGTAGGGGGTGCTGCACTGTGGAGAGGACGGGTAGGTGATCAGGGTGATAGATAGAAATGAGGGAGGAGATGTAGGGGGGCTGCACTGTGGAGAGGACGGGTAGGGTGATAGACAGAAATGAGGGAGGAGATGTAGGGGGGCCGCACTGTGGAGAGAACGGGCAGGTGATAGATAAAAATGAGGGAGGAGATGTAGGGGGGCTGCACTGTGGAGAGGACGGGCAGGGTGATAGATAGAAATGAGGGAGTAGTTGTAGGGGGGCTGCACTGTGGAGAGGACGGGTAGGGTGATAGAAATGATGGAGGAGATGTAGGGGGGCTGCACTGTGGAGAGGACGGGTAGGTCATAGATAGAAATGAGTGAGAAGATGTAGGGGGGCTGCACTGTGGAGAGGACGGGCAGGTGATAGATAGAAATGAGGGAGGAGATGTAGGGGGTGCTGCACTGTGGAGAGGACGGGTAGGTGATAGATAGAAATGAGGGAGGAGATGTAGGGGGTGCTGCACTGTGGAGAGGACGGGTAGGTGATAGATAGAAATGAGGGAGGAGATGTAGGGGGGCTGCACTGTGGAGAGAACGGGCAGGGTGATAGATAGAAATGAGGGAGGAGATGTAGGGGGGTGCTGCACTGTGGAGAGGACGGGTAGGTGATAGATAGAAATGAGGGATGGGATGTAGGGGGGCCGCACTGTGGAGAGGACGAGTAGGTGATAGATAGAAATGAGGGAGAGATGTAGGGGGGCTGCACTGTGGAGAGAACGGGCAGGGTGATAGATAGAAATGAGGGAGGAGATGTAGGGGGGTGCTGCACTGTGGAGAGGACGGGTAGGTGATAGATAGAAATGAGGGATGGGATGTAGGGGGGCCGCACTGTGGAGAGGACGAGTAGGTGATAGATAGAAATGAGGGAGGAGATGTAGGGGGGTGTCACGCGGTCTTATGATATGTGTACGATGTCAGTAAACTATTCTTAAAAGAACAACACTCTATACAACATATTGTAAGGTTCTATGTATATATTCCTGAAACTCAGTTTGTTCGTCAGCCATTTTGCTTTCTGTCTTGCTGCAGCTATCTTGCCCTCAGTCAAAATGGAGTTTCCAGCTTGCATGTTCCCGCCCTGATTCTCTCCTTTGCTTCTTAAGCAGCCACAGCTGAGCAATCAGGGCTTCAGAATCTAGCCTGCAGTGAACCTGTGACTTGACTCCTGTAAGCCTTGGACCTTGTACTCCAGCTATTCCTACTGAGGAACTCTGAAGCACTTGTGGACTCTGAACCCTGCTCTTTGAAAGACCCACGTTTGCATGGACTTACGGTAACAGAGAAGAAGATCCTGAATCTGTATTGGAGAGTGATTGCTGAGCTTGGATTACTCTGGCCTGCTGTGTCTCCTGCTTCTGTGTCTGCAAACTGTGTGACTATTTCTGCCAACTTGTATGAAGTAATACAGGACTTTTCTATATCAAACCTGTGACTCCTGTGTTTTCATCGCACCCAAGCACAAGACGCTATATGAACTGTACTCCATACATTACAAGATTCTGAAGCCAAAACGTTAGTGTCTGCTGGGTCTGGAAGGCTGTGTCTGCTGTACTGTGGATATCAGACGTCCGGTTGTACTTTCTGTGATGATAGTGGTTGTGACTTCTCACAACCATTCCAGGTGAGCAATTCCCTTGGGTTTTTTCTTTTTGCAGTGTTGCCACAGGTAAACACTATTGTTTTTTTTTTTTTTTTCCTTTCTTTTCTCTTTTTTGTCTGCTGTAACTGTGGATATCAGATGTCCGGGTGAACTTTCTGTGATGATAGTGGTTGTGACTTCTCACAACCATTCCAGGTGAGCAGTTCCCTTAATTTTTTTTTCTCTCTGCAGTGTTACCACAGGTGAACACTATTGTTTTTTTTTTTCTCTCTCCTCTTCTTCCAGTAATCCTGTCTTAAAAGATCTGGAAAATGGAGGCCCGCATAAAGGAACTTTGCGGAGTGACTGATAATATCCTTGCAGATTTGCAGAATATAAAGACCCGTTTTACAAATCTACAGGACCTCAATAATCACAATTTGCAAGTGGTTGGACAGACTGCCCAGGATTTGCGAGCCAGGATTGAGGTTCTAGAGGGGCGAGTCCAGGCTCCTGCCGTAGCCCCGAGTGCTGGGATTCCCAAGTTGCCCCCTTTTCGTTTTGGCGGTGAACGTGAGAAATTCAGGGGATTTATTAATCAATGCAATCTTTTTTTTTCTGCACATGCTTCACAATTTCCCACTGAACGATCTAAGGTGCTTACTATAATTATGTTGCTTACCAACAAGGCTTTAATGTGGGCAAACCCTCTGATTGAGACTGAGGATGATTGTTTGAATCACCTTGATGATTTTATTTCAGCCATGGGGCAGGTGTTTGATGACCCCAATCGAGGTGCAACAGCTGAAGCAGCCATGTTAGCTTTGCGCCAAGGTAAGCACTCGGTAGCTGAATATGCCCTGGATTTCAGGAGATGGGCCCTTGATACCACCTGGGACAGTTCCGCCAAAAAATCTATTTTTCGAAAGGGGTTATCTCCACTGATTAAGGATGAACTTGCTCGTGCCGACCCTCCCACTGCGTTAGGTGACTTTATTAACTACTGCATCCGTATTGATACTCGTCTGACTGAACGCAGGCAAGAGAGATGGTTCGAAAGCAATCGCACTAACCTTTTCCTACCTTCCTCTCCAGCTAAAGAACCTTTGAGTAGGATTACACGGGAACCTGAACCTGAACCCATGCAGGTAGACTCTTTACAACGACGGGTTAGTGATGCACGCAAGGAACATCGTTTTAAGGAGAATCTATGTTTCTATTGTGGTAAGTCAGGGCACTTCATTATAAACTGCCCCAGCCGTTCTCGTAAGACTACTGCAGCACTCATTCATTGTGAGTGTTGCGAGAGGGGATCTGTCAGGTCCGAGCCTCAGGCTCCAGAGAGATCTGCAGCAACAGATCTTGATTTCTCGGACTTAAACTCCGTTACCTCTGAGGACGTTGACTGTGTAAACGCTGCCATTTTTCAAGTTTCCTCAGCGGTGTCCCAGCTGAGTTGTTTGAAAAACAATTCTCATTGCTTTCTTTCCATCAAACTCTGGGTTGACTCAGCTTGGGTGTCTAGCTCTGCTATGATCGACTCAGGGGCAAGTGGAAATTTTATGGATGTCTCCTTTGCTCTGAAACAGGGAATACGTTCAGTGAAGAAGGCTACTCCAGTACAGATGGAAACTGTGGATGGCTCCCTGCTGACCTCTGGACCAGTGGATCAGGAAACAGAGCCTTTGAGGGTTCTTATGGGTAAAGATCATCAAGAGAAACTGTCCTTTATGCTTATCTCTTCTCCCCACTTTCCCATTATTCTAGGGCTACCATGGCTCCAGGCTCAGAATCCTACCATTAACTGGGAGACCAAGGAATTACACTTTCCAGAGAAACAGATGAGTCCAAAAGTTTCAGCTTGCTCTGTTCCTAAAGGAATCATGTCAGTCCCTGAACTACCAGCTGTATACCAGGACTATGTGGATTTATGTGACAAGAAGAACGCTGACCAGCTTCCTCCTCACCGTCCATATGATTGTCCAATTGAATTATTGCCTGGAGCAGAGATACCTTTTGGTAAGATCTACCCCCTGGCGGGGCCTGAGCTAAAGGCTTTAAAGGATTACATAGATGAAAATCTAGCCAAGGGCTTCATACGCCCCTCTTCATCTCCTGCAGGTGCACCCATCTTCTTTGTAAAGAAGAAAGATGGATCTCTGAGACCATGCGTAGACTATAGGGAACTCAATAAGGTTACTATTAGAAACCGTTATCCATTGCCTTTAATCCCTGAGTTATTGGAGAGAGTGCGACATGCCAAAATTTTTTCTAAACAAGGTCTTCGTGGGGCCTATAACTTAGTCCGTATTAGACCTGGGGATGAATGGAAGACTGCATTCAGGTCACGCTATGGACACTTTGAATATCTAGTTATGCCTTTTGGTCTGAGTACCGCACCAGCCACTTTCCAACACTTGGTGAATGACATCTTCAGGGATCTCCTAGATACATTCGTGGTAATTTATTTGGATGATATTCTAATTTTTTCTAACTCCACAGAGGAACATCATGGACATGTGAGAATGATCTTGGAACGTCTAAGACAAAATCATCTTTACATCAAACTTGAAAAGTGTGAATTCCATAGGACCGAAATTCAATTTCTGGGGTATGTACTGTCTACACAAGGAATTAGTATGGATGGAAGCAAAACCCAAGCCATCAAGGATTGGCCAAGTCCTAGAAATGTGAAGGAGGTACAGCGCTTCATCGGGTTTGCCAACTTCTATAGACGTTTCATTAGAAATTTCTCTGAGGTAGTGTCACCTATCACTCAACTTACCCGGAAAGAGTCTAGGTTTTCCTGGACTCCCCAAGCCCAGGAAGCATTTTCCCGTCTAAAAGATAAATTTACCACTGCACCTATCCTAGTACATCCCAACCCGAGCTTGCCTTCATAATAGAGGTGGATGCTTCAGACTGTGCCGTTGGAGCTATACTCTCTCAGAGAACAGGTGAGAAGAATGTCTTGCATCCCTGTGCCTTCTTTTCCCAGCAGTTGTCTTCGGCTGAGAGGAACTACGATGTGGGCAATAGAGAGTTGTTGGCCATTATTGCCGCCTTCAAAGAATGGAGACACCTTCTTCAGGGAGCTGCACAACAAATAGTCGTCCTGACAGACCATCGTAACCTTGAGTTTATCAGGTCGGCTAAGTGCCTGACTCCTCGCCAGGCTCGCTGGAATCTTTTCTTAAACCAATTTAATTTTATCATCTCTTATAGACCAGGATCGCGCAATGGAAAGGCTGATGCACTCTCTAGGATTTACTCAGCAGAGACACGTCCAATTACTCCTCCTAAGACTATTCTTCCTGACTCTAGATTCCTAGGAGTAATTCATAATCAAGACCTACTTAAGGACATCAAGGAAGCATACCATGCGGATTCCTTTTTGGCACAACCCCCAAGGGACGTAAGTCTTGTCTTTAAGAATGGTGTGTGGATTCAGGGACAACGTCTGTATATTCTTGAAACAGTCAGATTAAGAGTATTGCAACTCATTCACGATTCCAAGATAGCTGGGCATAGGGGAATTCTAAAGACACAGGAATTTCTTTCTCGTTTCTTTTGGTGGCCCACTTGCAGGAAGGATGTTTTGAATTATGTCACTTCATGTGAGGTCTGTGCAAGATGCAAAACACCTCGCTCCTCACCAACTGGTCTGTTACAGCCTCTTCCCACCCCATCCCGCCCGTGGGGATCCATTTCTATGGACTTCATTGTGGAGTTACCAACCTCTCAGGGGAAGAACACCATTCTAGTGGTGGTTGATCGTCTAACAAAGGCAGCTCATTTTATCCCTTGTGTCGGCTTACCCACTGCAAAACAGACATCAGACTTGATGATTAAGAATGTGTTTCGCTTACATGGAGTACCGGATGAGGTTATTTCGGATCGAGGGGTGCAATTCACTTCTAGGTTTTGGCAAAATTTCTGTGCAGCATTGGACATTAAAGTAAACCTTTCTTCTGCTTTTCATCCCCAGACTAATGGACAGACCGAACGAACCAATCAAACCCTGGAGCAGTATCTCCGCTGCTTTATCTGCCACCTACAGGATGATTGGGTGGATCTACTTCCATTAGCTGAGTTCTCGTATAACAACTCTCAGAGTGCCTCCACTAAACAGTCTCCTTTTTACTCTAATCTAGGTTATCATCCTAACATTCTACCACGATTTCCCATAGAAACGCCTTTACCAGCAGTGGCTGAAAGAATCACGTCTTTACAGAAGAATATGGATCTTCTAAAGGAAAATCTGGAATCGGCTCAAGAAAGGTACAAGAAAGCAGCAGATAAATTTCGTAAACCTGCACCAGCTTTCAAGGTAGGAGACTTGGTCTGGCTGTCAACCAGAAATCTTAAATTAAGGATTCCATCGTCTAAGTTGGGACATAAGTACATTGGACCCTATAAAATCAGTAAAATTATAAGTGCCGTTGCTTGTCGTCTTCAACTGCCCAGAACTATGAGAATCCACCCTGTCTTTCATGTATCCCTACTAAAGGCTGCGACACCCAATACGTTTCCTGGACGTTCCTCTCCTTGCCCTGACCCAGTGCTAGTCGATGGTCAGGAAGAATTTGTGGTGGAAAGGATTCTAGATTCCAGGTTGTATAGAAATCAGTTACAATATCTGATTAAATGGCAGGGCTACCCAGTGGAGGACAACTCATGGGAACCGAAAAATAGGAACAGCATCCAGTCCAGGTAGAAGTATGAAAAAACTTTATTCAGCCACCATAAAACACGACGTTTCGGCCATTATTAGGCCTTTATCAAGTATACAAAATAGGGCAAAAAGCACTCCTCTGCTGCGGTTTGTGTGTGGTATACACTTTTAGCCAGCTCTGATTATAGTTCCGTTGGTTTTGTGACATTGATGGTCATGTGACCAGCTGAAGCCCTGGTACAACCCATTGCGCATGCCCGTTTTTTTTTTTTTTTTTTTTGCCCATATCAAGTCATGTGACCGGGTGTCGGATGATGCCTGTGATCACGTGATATTTTGGCCGTGACTTCTTTAAATGGAGGTCTATGATGTGGTCATCATGCGACGGGACCTTTGATGATGCTGGCGGTCACATGGTCGGATGTCTGCTGACACTGGTGGTCACATGATCCACTCAGCGTTCTGCTGTGACGACCTCTGAACATGTGCCTTTGTTTACCACAGAAGGGGGTGTGCTAAGTGTGTCTTCTGAACTGTGTTCCTGTGGGCGATTGGAAGAGAGCTCTGAGTAAGTGCTGATGAACAGATACTGATTGGACATGGAGGACGATGCAGTTAGTGAGCACATGATTGGTACAGCATTATGATGGGTGTGTATAAGAACAGATCATCTATTGGCAGACAGATATTGTGATACTGTTTACATGTAGTAATCGCTTGAATATTTCATGCTTTTTTGTACTTTGCAGTATTTTCTTTGTGATGTCACTATTTCAGCTTTGATCACTGTTTTAAATTGTATATTGCTGTATTAAATGTTATATGTCTATTTGCACTGTGGGCGGTTCCTGGATGGTGATTGGCTTCTCCACACCATTTAAGGACACCATTTTGCCCTATTTTGTATACTTGATAAAGGCCTAATAATGGCCGAAACGTCGTGTTTTATGGTGGCTGAATAAAGTTTTTTCATACTTCTACCTGGATTGGATGCTGTTCCTATTTTTCTGTTGGACTTTGTTCGTTTGGATCCCCGAACGTCTGAACGTGCATCCTTGATAACTCCCGAGTGCTGTCAGCTGCTTGCATATTTGTGGACTTTGGATCCTGGCAGACGTGCACCGGTTATGGAGACTATGATACTTGAACCAGAGGTGGGTGAACTGGACAATGCCGCTATTTTCTCTTACACGGACGATGATGCTAAGAGAATCCTAGCTAGAGCACAGATGGATATGTCTTTTCTAAACAAACCTACTATAGAGATGTTGAATAAGAGATACGAAAATGAGAGGAGAAAGTATATCTCACACGAATTGCATGCCATGACTCTATGTGAGTACCACAGAGTCCATAGAATTCCACGTGGACTAAGGCCGCATCTGCGGCCCATATTAATGGCTGATAATATGCTTTTCTGTAACAAGTTTGAATCGATCACTAATAAGTATTCATTTGATCTAATGCTCCTGAATATCGAGTTTCTCCACACAGAAATGGCACTAGTGAAGAACAAAATCGATGATCTGGAGAAACAGCTGACTACGCAGTTGACAGCACAAGAATGGGACACGTTCAAGACACATTTGGATGAGAAATTGTTGAAATTTCGTGGTGACATTGAAAAAACGAAAAAAAACGAAATGGTTTCGTGATGCTGAAGATTACAGGACTGGACACGTTTTTTCTTGGCAGGGTGGAGCACGTAGAACCACCTACAAGAAACAGGATTCCTTTGCACAACCTCACAGAAGAAGGAGACAACAGACAAAGGAACAGAAGAGATTTGGTTTC
>JARQOD010013650.1:0-14520 GCA_033576555.1 Oophaga sylvatica
GTGTGGCTACGCCTGTCCGTCAAATTCCACTTTCGATTTCGGAGTAAGTTACACCGCTACTCTAGTCCCTGACTGGAGTACATTTCTGTCGGAGGTGCACGCCATTAAGAAAATGCGCTAAGTTTATTAAGTGGTATGCTCCTCTTACTGAATTAGGCACATGATACTCCAGTGAGCCAGTTCATTAATTCTGGCGAGCAGTTCGTTCATCATTACTTCCAAGCAACCAGGACCTTGAACAGTCTAAACAGAGATACTCAGGAATCCAACTAGATTCACCAGAATTCTGGCAAAAATCGCTTTAAAAAGTCACAATATTTTTGCACAACGCAAATTTGGGAAAAAATTCAGACTTTTGAAGTTTACACACGTTTCATCCAATTTCAACCAAATAGATGGGGCGGGCGTCACCATAGCCAGTTTTAGACAAAGTAGGGCCCTGACCAACAGTTTAAAGTGGGGCCCTAAATGCTAACATATTGCACCATCACACTGAACATTTAGGTTGTATTTACATGCGCTGTGTTCAGGCTGTTAAATGAGCATGATCGACAATATTCAATTCATTTGACGCTTGAATCATGCCTATTTACACCGGCTGACGAATAATGACAGGCACAGAACAATCACTAGTAGATCACTCTATCCCATGCAGCATCATGTGATCAGCCGCACATCTACAGTTTACACCGGGCGATCTGCTGCGGAGAACAATGATTTTTGTTCTGCCATAATCAATCCAATCCTGGTCCCTGTTCCCGTCTAGTTTATTCCTCCCTGTCCCTATCCTCCTCCTGTTCTTGGTTTGAGCTTTTGTATGATAGAGGTTTTTTTGTTATCCCTGTTTCGTCTGTGTCTTGTTTACCTTACATTTCTGTTCAATGCCTCATGGAGTAGAGGAAGGGACAGATCAAGGTTTAACAGGAGCATAGTAAGATCTTGGGTAGGGACAGATCAGGTTTAACAGGAGCATAGTAAGATCTGAGACTCAGGCCTCTCTACCTTTAAGGCTGGAGTCACACACACCGAGTAAAAAATCTGACCGTTTTAGTCGGTCGATAATCGGATTAAAATTTCATGAACATTGATGCGACTAGCATCCGATTTTTTGTAGTTGATGCGATTTAGTCGCATCTGACCGTAGTTGTTCACATCCGATTTACATCCGAATTGCGAGAATTTCTCGCAGGCTTGCAAAAATTACATATAATGGATCCAAAAGAATAGTATTTAAATCACAATAGAAAGAATAGATATATACACATAGAACACATATATATATATACACATGTCATTGTGACGTGTATATATATATATATATTTATAGTTCCTAGACTTCTACATACTGTAATAGCCGCTAATTCAATTGCCGCTTTTGTGAAATCACAGAAGCCGACATGAAATGATACATTGTTTACACACAGTTAACCATGTAATTTCCTGTATTTTGATATATGGTTTGAACTTACAATTACATAAGTGTATGTGTACAAAATTTCAGACATGTAGGGGTTAATTAAAGGTGTAAATTTGTTTGTAAAAAAAATGTGTCAAATCTCTAATTAGATTTTCCCTTTCTGGGGTGTCTGGGGCAGATGTCAGTAGCCAGGGGGGGCACAAAAAAAATGTACCCTCCCTAGGCTATTATTATCTGCCCCCACTCGCTTGCTTTGTCTGTCTGGTGGAGAAAATACAGCGGGAGCCCACGCATTTTTTTTTACAACGAATTTACACCTTTAATTAACCCCTACATGTCTGAAATTTTGTACACATACACTTATGTAATTGTAAGTTCAAACCATATATCAAAATACAGGAAATTACATGGTTAACTGTGTCTAAACAATGTATCATTTCATGTCGGCTTCTGTGATTTCACAAAAGCCGGCAATTGAATTAGCGGCTATTACAGTATGTAGAAGTCTAGGAACTATAAATATATGTATATATATATGTCACAATGACATATATTTACATATATATAATGTATTCTATGTGTGTATATGTATTGATTCTATTCTTTAATAAAGCTGTCAGTGTGATTTTACAGTATAGCCGGGGATGAATTGCCGGCTTTTCTAAAGGACACCGATGCGATTTCATCGCAAGTCACACGTGCGTCCGTTTGTAATCAGATTTTTTCAGCGCTCCCATTGACTTGCATTGGCGATAGTCGACCCACAATCGGTGACAATCGCAGCATGCTGCGATTGCACTCGGACGTTTAAAACGGACCACAAAAAATCTGATACTGGGAGCTGCTCCATAGATTAACATAGGGCAGACTGCAATACGATATTTCATCGCATTGCAGTCGTCCGATTTTGTCGGCAGTGTGACCCAGCCTAAGAGTACCCCCGGGTCAGGGATAATTAGGGTCCCAATTCTAGGGACAGTTTGAGGCTCCCCTTCCTTACCGAACACCATCACAGCTAAACCACACATCACAGACAGTCATGAACAGAGACACACAGACAGACATACACACATCCATTCACATCACTTGGCTGTCTGTGTCACACAGGACGGGTCCTACAGACGTTCTTTGTAACCACTTATACAAGAGATGGGGATTCTGAACACAGGACTGCTTATATTAAGTAAGAAGGGCCTAAAAATGTTTACTATAATGTTTTACAAACTGGAGAGTCAGTAAGAACATTTTCACAGGATCATCTACTTAAATGTATTTTTTTAACAAAGAGCTCCTATGCACTTCATACTAAAGTCTATTTTACAAATCGAAAAGTTAAATTTGAATTATTACGCACCATCCTGGTGTTCCAAAATCCCTTCGTCTTGTATTGTTATGGAGTCACTAGGGTGGTCATTAGTGGAAATGCTGAACTTAATGACTTGTATGTTCTGCCTGATAAATGTCTATACATTTATGAATTAAGGAGGTACTCTAAGTCTAATCATATTTTATAGATATGATTATTATTTTAGTTTGTTCGTAAACCCATCATGAACATCCGAAGAATGAAGCCTGCAGGGGGCGCTCGTGCTATTATATGGCTAGTAGAAGGATTTTAACCCCTTCTTCTCCTGGGCAATTTTCCTTTTTTTTTTCTTTGTTCCTCCTCACCTTCCCTGAGCCACAACTTTACTGCACTTTTTACATAGCTGTATAAGGGCATGTTTTAAGTGGGACAATTTGTACTTTTCAGTGCCAACTTTCATTCTACCACACAGTATACTAGAAAAGCTGTGGTGTAACTTACACCAGAAATGTTACTCCTGTCCCTGACTGGAGTAAGATTTCTGACGAGTGGCACACTTGTGTCTCTCAATGAATCAGAAATGTCTGATTCCAGCATATCCCCTTATAAACACGGGCGTGAAAATCACCAATCTTGATGAATCAGGACCTACTGTATGACCTTGATGCATTATTGGAGGATTTTTTGTATGTCCTTTTTTTGTATTGTGGCATTCAATGTCTTTTTTTTTACTCTAAATCTTTAAAAATGGAGCACTTGGCTCATGCGTTAAAAATGATCTTTATTTTAGGCCTCATCCTATTTTAGTTTATAACCTTTAATGTAAAAGTCATACAATTTATAAAATAGTGAAAAAAATAACTGTCATACACAAAATCACTCCAAAGGGAACTGCAGTACATCTGCGTCAAATTTTGCAACTTTTAGAAAAATCAGCCGAAAACATTTGTAAACCCTAAACTCCAAATATGATGTAAATTAAAAAGAATACATTAAATATAGACTTAAAAAAGGCACAATCGAGCCCTATGTCTTTGTTTAAATGTGTTTCTTTTTATTTTAGCTCCAGTCAAATAGCTGTGAAAAAATAACAAGAAATACTTTACGGAGTAATATGTGGCATGGTTTTCAGAAGAACATAACCTCCGGGAGAAACCTGTCAGTTCTGACAGCCAGGAAGAAGTTAGATTTTACAGTAGAAAAGCTTCAGACTAAGACAGTTTACAAAATTGGCTTTTGTTACTTTTCTTTATTTTGTGCTGAATAGTTCTGTGACAGGACTGATAAATCAGTCTGGTTAAGGCAGACCTCCGCCAGTGACAGACATATGAGTATATACGGTGCCGGCGTCACCTAGAGGGCACATCACGTATTGCATTATACGGATCTCTTAGAAAGTCAGTGAGATGGCCAGATATGAATTCCTGCAGATTAGGGGGAGTTTCATATTATGTCATTTGAGGCTAAGATGACACTGGCAGTACTTAAAGGGATTGTCTCAAAATGGTTGCCCGAGGCGATGATACTTGTCCTTTTTTACGAATAATCGCAACACAGACCCCAATTGAAGTATGCAAATCACATACTGGCGGTCACATGCTACTTAATTGAGCAGCTTCTCCCAGACCACCGCCAGATGTACATTCAGCCTGTGAGGTTTGTGCTCTCTTGTTCCTTGAGTTCTGTTTGCTTGATCTGTTGCCTGACCTTGGACTTCGTTCTGAGCATCCGCCTGTTTGACCCCTTCAGCTCTGATCCGTTATCCTCCCGGTACTCTGACCTCGGAACGTTACCTGACTACGCTTTTGTCTCTTCCTTCTGTTTATGACATACCCTCCTGGCTTCTGACCTTGGACTTCTTAACCATTCTTACTAACGGCTTGGCCGTGAGAAGTGACTAGTGTCACACATCTGCTTTCTGCTCAATACAGTCCGTCCAGCCTAAACCTGCATTTGTTGTATACTCCTTCTGGTATATTAAAAGGGAATCTGTTAGTAGGATTACCAGCTACATAGTCACATAGGTCCTAGAAAATTGAATAAAATGATACCTTGGTATCGGGAATGCGATATCTGGGCTGGACATAAATCTCCCTAAGAATTTGCCTTCAGATCTTATTTTAAATTAAAGAAAACATTACTAGTGTGAGACATGTAACAATAGCAGCTTTTCTACTGATCTCACTGCAGAGCTGTGTTTGATTATAACTAACACAGTACCACAGAACTGAAATTAGTCTAGTTACAAACGCATTTGCATCAGCAGTTATCTCATAGTGCTGTCAGCTCTGCTTCAGAGCTGTTCCTGATTATAACCAACACAGTACAGCAGAGTTGAACCTTGTCTCATTACAAACACATATCCAGTTGTCCTCTCACAGTGCTGTCAGTACAGCCCTTCCCCCCACACAAGCTGGGTGAGAGAGAAGCGGAAGCACTATGAGAGGACAAATGTAGATGTGTTTGTAATGAGGCAAGGTTCAGATCTGCTATCTATAATCACACACAGCTGTGCCGTGAGATCAGGAGAGCAGATTGTCAGTCATTATATGTCTCACATTGGCAATGCTGCCTTTCATTTACAATAATTTCTGGAGGCAGATTAACAGGGAGTCCTGTGTACGGCTCATAGATCTTAATAGCTCATTTATATATTAAGAAAAACATAGATTCTAATTGTTCTTTTAGATACCAAACATTGACGCCATGTTTTTTTCCAGTAATGGATAATTCTTGAGTGTGAAGAATCTGGTAGAACTGTCTGTTCACCTCCTGATGTCACATTATCATCCTGCACATGTCCAAGAACCGTAATTAATGTATCACTTGCGCCTGCGTTTTATTCTCACATAATACCACTCATGTCACTGACATGCATTTTCATCATCTAGTATGAGCAGCATAACGCCTGTGATTCCACCGTCCCCAGGACTGCAGCATTCGCCAATTACTCTATCACATTGCTGACTTTTAATTAAATGCCACGGCTGTGATGTCTGCTTCACTGCACGCCTGTAATAAATATCAACTCCAGGAATGAGCCAAAGACAAAAATAATCTAATTATTTCCTTATTTATCAGACTGACATTGAGGCAAACATGCATTTCGTTATCTTATGGTTTTTTTTCATTCTTTAAGAAACAGGCAGAGTGGCGACATGACATTACTGAAGAATATTCACAGCAATGTAACATACAGATATTTTTACGGTGCGCCTATTTAAGTAGTGAAGCATCATGGTAAAGTCACACAGTTAATTGGATCTGTCTGCATCACACACATACCGCAGAAAACATGTCACTGGATAGGCATAAATAGGAATATTCCATGTTGGGTTTGATAACGAGTCTATCGTGGGAATTGTGTGTTATATAATGTAGCTATAGAGAGAACCACTGACATGCAGTCATGCAATGTCCATCCTGGTCCAGTCCCTGTATTAGCACGTACTCTTAGTTCTTTACAAATTATTAGTGTTTTTTTGTAATTTCAATGCAAGTATTTGGAATTGAAATCATTTTTGCAATTGGGTTTAATTAAAAGCTTTGAAAAAACTAACTAACTTTGCCTTCTTTAGCCTCTGTGTTGTACGTCTATTGCTGGCTGTAGAATGAGTTAACTGACAATCCATCAGTCAGCTCGTTCTGACACCCTTAGGTCCCCTTCACACATCCTTATAAAACTGGTACCAGAAAAAGCAGTACCTGTGTCATCAGTGTTTTGGATCAGTGTGTCATCAGTATGTCATCAGTGTGCCATCAGTATGTCATCTGTGTGCCATCTATGTGCCAATGTGCCATCTGTGTGTTATCAATGTGTCATCAGTGTGCCATCAATGTGTCATCAGTGTGCCATCAGTATGTCATCAGTGTGCCATCAGTATGTCATCTGTGTGCCATCTATGTGCCAATGTGCCATCTGTGTCATCAGTGTGCCATCAATGTGTCATCAGTGTGCCATCAGTGTGTCATCTGTGTGCCATCTATGTGCCAATGTGCCATCTGTGTGTTATCAATGTGTCATCGGTGTGCCATCAATGTGTCATCAGTGTACCATCAGTATGTCATCAGTGTGCCATCAGTATGTCATCTGTGTGCCATCTATGTGCCAATGTGCCATCTGTGTGTTATCAATGTGTCATCAGTGTGCCATCAGTGTGTCATCAGTGTGCCATCTGTGTGCAGTGTGCCATCTGTGTGCAATCAGTGTGCCATCAGTGTGCCAATGTGCCATCTGTGTGAAATCAGTGTGCCATCAGTATGTCATGTAAGTGCCAATGTGTCATCAGTGTGCCATCAGTGTGTCATCAGTGTGCCATCTGTGTGCAATCAGTGTGCCATCAGTGTGCCAATGTGCCATCTGTGTGAAATCAGTGTGCCATCAGTATGTCATGTAAGTGCCAATGTGTCATTTGTGTGCCATCAGTATGTCATCTTTGTGCCAATGTGCCATCTAGATACCAAGGAAAATCCCAGTATGTAGCTGGCGCTCCCGTATAGAGATTCTCATAGATGTTATATATATATAAATATTTTTTATTACCTCAATAAAGAATAAATTTATATATAACATCTATGAGAATCTCCATATGGGAGCGCCAGCTACATACTGGGATTTTCCATGGTATCTATTATTTTACCACGGATGTCTGAAGGCCTTTTCCGTGTGCCCAGTCAGCCGAGCTGCAGACCGTTCCCCTTGGATTTCTGTCGGATCCCCTTTCAATGCTTCATTTTCCCCTTTGACTAGGTGAGTGCAATTATATAAGTGTGTAATTTACACCTAATTTCTACTGCACTAAGATCGTGCGCGGCGTTGTTCCTTTTTTTTCCCCTATCCTCAGGGTTGTTTGGATCCAATGTGCCATCTGTGAGTCAGTGTGCCATTTATGCGCCAATGTGCCATCTGTGTCATCAGTATGTCATCTGTGTGCTATCAGTGTTTTGGATCAGTGTGTCATCTGTGTGCCATCAGTGTTTTGGATCAGTGTGTCATCTGTGTGCCATCAGTGTTTTGGATCAGTGTGCCATCTGTGTGCCATCAGTGTTTTGGATCAGTGTGTCATCTGTGTGCTATCAGTGTTTTGGATCAGTGTGTCATCTGTGTGCCATCAGTGTTTTAGATCAGTGTGTCATCTGTGTGCCATCAGTGTTTTGGATCATTGTGTCATCTGTGTGCCATCAGTGTTTTGGATCAGTGTGTCATCTGTGTGCCATCAGTGTTTTGGATCAGTGTGTCATCTGTGTGCCATCAGTGTTTTGGATCAGTGTGTCATCTGTGTGCCATCAGTGTTTTAGATCAGTGTGTCATCTGTGTGCCATCAGTGTTTTGGATCATTGTGTCATCTGTGTGCCATCTGTGTTTTGGATCAGTGTGTCATCTGTGTGCCATCAGTGTTTTGGATCAGTGTGTCATCTGTGTGCCATCAGTGTGTCATCAGTGTGCCATCTGTGTGCAGTGTGCCATCTGTGTGCAATCAGTGTGCCATCAGTGTGCCAATGTGCCATCTGTGTGAAATCAGTGTGCCATCAGTATGTCATGTAAGTGCCAATGTGTCATCAGTGTGCCATCTGTGTAGCCTGGTACACAATACCAGGAGGATGAGTGGAGAGGTAACAGTTAAGGTCTCTTCATGACATCATGTACACTTCTGACACACCCAGCAGGGTGTGGAAGGAGTGATTTCTAGTCAGTCAGTTTCCTGTCCTTGGACAGAGTAGACGTGTCCAGTTTTTGAGCCTGTCATCAGTTCAGAACGTGGAGGCTGGTACAGGTGGTCTAATTCACCTTAGTCTAGTCAGAGCTGTGCCCCACTGGAAGGAAGACTGAACTAGCTATTAAGAGTCGAGCAAATCGAAGGGCAAAGTGGAAGGAAGATTATTGGAAAAGTGCTTTTGACTTGGAAGAGTCCTGCACATTGCTACCGGTCACTGGGGACCGAAGGATCACTATTAGCTACAAGCATAGTGAAGAGAAAACCAGAGATTTACCGGACCCTAGGTCGCGGCAAACACCCCTTATAGTCAGTACGTAACTGGGGTCAGGGGAAGTTAAGACTTTGAGTCTCTGCAGGACAAAATAAGAATTCAGCTCCCTCATAGAAAGGCTCCTAACACTAAATTGACTGGGAAGCACAGCTTTGGATAAGCTGGAATTATTGAGAGAACTACGCTGCAAGCTGGTTGTACTCATCATTGTGTTGAAAGTAAAGGAAGCCCCTAACTTGCTTAGCTGTTGCCTCAAAGCTCATCCTCCATCAACCCCATCAGCCTCCCTGGGACCTGCCTTATCATCTTGCAAGTAAAGGTATGGAAAGACGCTGACCGTGTGAGACTGAGTTATTATTGCATGCCTGCACAATCTCTACCTAACTACCGCCCTGAGGGAAAAGTCCCACCTGTAGGGGACCCGACATCTAGCTGCATCACCATCCCCTCAGAGATCTACAGCAGCGCTGGTATAAATTACCAGAATACTACAGGTGGCGTCACGAACTGTATATAAATCTTTCCCCTGTAAATATTCCCCCAACATACGCCAGACCGCCAGGGCCACAGACCGAGCCACAGCTACCTGTGACAAACCCCATAGACTTCCATGGGCTCGGCTCTGAGTACCCCATTGCCCTGGTAACCCACAATTGTGGTGGCGGGTCGACACAAAAATTTGGCGTCACGAACAGGATACGAAACTTGCAGCATTGCGAGCCCTGTGTGCCTGTGGAGTGTTTTTGTGAAAAAAAAGGACTGTTTGCACTTTTGGCGCCAAAATCGCCATTTTTGTTGCCATATTCGCGCCCTCAGGCGCTGGAGAAGAAGGTGGGCGTACCTGAAAGAGCGCGCAAAGTCTTGGACACGCCCCCGGCTCTGACTCAGCGGCAGGTCCTGCAACAGGAAGTGGACGCTCTGACATCAGAGCGCCTGCGACGAAGGTCCTGTTCCCACTGCGGTGCCGGTGAAATAGCAGCGTCTGAAACCGGTAGGCTCCGTTTAACCAAGGGGGCGCTAAGATGTCACAACAACCGGCTGACAGTGCGGCCCCAGCCGGAGGCCCCAATCCCGCACCGTCTGGTATTGTAGCGCCAGATGGGGGCGCAGGCCCTGCACCCAGTCCGGTAGTCCCGATCATGCCACTAACGCTCCCATATATGCCTGGGGCGAAATGGCTTCCCCAATACAGCGGTGAGCCAGGCACATTAGCAGGCTTCAAGCGGAAGTTATGCAGCATCCTAGAAATGTACTCCATGCCTGAGAGACAAAAAGCTGCTGTGCTAATAGGGCAGCTAACTGGCGCTGCTGAGAGGGAAGTGGAGACCTGGGATACCGTTGATCAGGAGTCGGTACCTGCGATCTTCCTGAAGCTACATGCCATATTTGAAGACCGCACAGAAACGGATCTCCGGATGGCCTTCTATCACTGTTCACAACAGCCAGGTGACAGCATCCGGGACTACGCTTGCCGACTACAGGGAGCCCTGAAAGCACTCAAGCAAATTAACAATTTAAATGCTATCGACGAGAATAAAATGTTGAAAGAACAATTTATACAGGGATTGAGATCCCCAGAGGAACGCAGAACTGTGAATTGGTGGTCCTTAGATCATCCTGATGCTACCTTTGATGCCCTAAAGGACATGGCAATAAAAGGGCTGCGGCCCCTGGGCAAACCTGAGGTGGCCACCCAACATCATCAGGCTGAAGTCACTCCGGAACCGGCAGTAACCCCCTTTTCCCCGCTAGTGGCTGAAGCCAAAGCGCAGGTGACACCTCCTAGTGAATTGGACTGTCTGCGCTCAGAGGTGCGCCAGCTGACTAAAAATTTGGCTGCTGTAATGAGTGCCCTGCAGCTGCGGAAAGAGGAGGAAGGGAAGATCTTGTTAGCTGACTGCCCAGAGGACGTTCCGTGGATGCACCGGAGAAGAAAGAAGACGTCGCCCCCCCGGAGGAGGACAACGCCACCCCCAGGAGCAACCTCTGATCAACACCCTTCTCGTCGAGAGATCATCTGTTATCGCTGCAACCGGAAAGGTCATCTGTCTACACAGTGTCCTTTAAACGGGCAGAACCTGGGTCCAAGGGCCAACACCCAGGAGAATACCCGTCAGGCCCCCTAGACTGGAACCGCAGGTATGTGGGCGGGCGACCCTACCTGTCTATTATTCTAGATGGTATTGCTGTTCCAGCATTGTTAGACACTGGGTCCCAGGTGACCCTAATACCTGATGCTCTATATACCAAGTACTGGTCAATGGACAGTCTTAAACCTCCGAGCCTTGACTTTACTGTGTATGCTTCTAATGGTCTTCCTGTAGAAGTACTCGGAACAAAATGTGTAGATGTAAAGGTGGGCAGAGAGGAGTTGAAAGACCAAGGGCTTCTGGTAGTAAAGACTGTAAATGAGGAGAACGGTTTAAATATCATTTTGGGTACTAACATTATCGGTAATTGTTTGGGAGAAGTTGTGTTCTTACTCCAACAGCTCGCTGAGATTGCCCGACCAAGGCAGAGAGGAGTAATCCAAAGAGAGATCCGGGCCCTGGTGTGTCAGCAGCAAGCGAAGCTTACCGACGGCGAAATTGGTAATGTACGGGTCACTGACTCAGATCCTATTGTGATACCCCAATGAGTGAAATGATCATTTGGTGCAGGGCAGCCATAGGTCTGAGAGGACAGAATTACCAAGCTGTAGTAGAAACCCACCATTCAGAACATAGACCTACACTTATGACTGCTAGAGGAGTAGTAGAGGTGGTGAATGGAAGAGTACCGGTACGGCTTCTCAATTGGGGAGATGATGAGGTAAACTTACCCCGTTATGCAACCATTGCTAAACTTCATGCTGTTGATAATAATTCTATTCTCCCGGCTGAGTCCTTAGACTCCTGTCAAATAGAGGAGGACAATGACCCAGCAACTCAGGTGGCGGAATGGTGTCAGCAACTCCATGTTGGGACGGACACCACTCCCGCTCACCAAAAGCAAGGGGTATTACGGGTGGTGCAAGAGTACGCCCAAGTGTTTAGCAAAAATCCACTTGATTTTGGGATCATTAAGGGAGTACAACATCATATCCCTACAGGCAGTCATCCTCCCATCAAAGAGCGGTATAGGCCCATACCTCCAGCTCATTATCAGAAGGCTAAAGAAATGTTGAATGATATGAAGAAAGCTGGGGTGATAAGGGATAGTTGTAGCCCCTGGGCAGCCCCTCTAGTTCTGGTTAAAAAGAAAGATGGTAGTATGAGAATGTGTGTGGATTACAGGCAGGTGAACCGCATAACACACAAGGATGCATACCCGTTACCACGTATAGAGGAATCATTAGCTGCTCTGAAAACGGCTAACTACTTTTCTACCCTTGATCTGACTAGTGGTTACTGGCAAGTGGCTGTGGCTGAGGAGGATCGTGAGAAAACGGCTTTCACCACCCCAATGGGGCTCTGTGAGTTCGACAGAATGCCGTTTGGGCTCAGTAGTGCCCCAGGAACATTTCAGAGAGTGATGGAAAACTGTCTGGGACATCTCAATTTTGAAACCGTGCTGCTATACCTAGACGACGTCATCGTGTATTCCAAGACTTATGAGGACCATCTGAAGCACCGGGCAGAAGTATTCGAGTCCCTGTCCAGGTACGGGATGAAATTAAAACCCTCAAAATGCCATCTACTCAAACAGAAGGTACAATACTTGGGCACATCGTCAGTTCGGAAGGAGTAGCGCCGGACCCAGAGAAAGTCACTGCCATCCAGAAGTGGCCGGAGCCGAAGAACCTTAAGGAAGTGCGACAGTTCCTGGGACTAACGGGTTACTACAGGAGATTCGTGAAAGATTACACGAAGAAGGCAGCTCCTTTACAGGACCTCCTGGTAGGACAATCCTTAAAGAGCAGAAACCCTCCCTTTAATTGGGGTAAAGAACAGGCTGAAGCATTCCAAAAGATGAAAGAGATCCTGACAGGTGATGAGATCTTAACCTATCCTGATTACAGCCAACCGTTCCTGTTGTACACCGACGCCAGTAATGAAGGGCTGGAGCAGTTCTCAGTCAGAAGCAGAATGGCCAAGAAAAAGTCATCGCTTATGCTAGCAGAAAACTCAGGCCAACGGAGAGGAATCCGGAAAATTATAGCAGCTTCAAGCTGGAGTTTCTGGCGCTGGTCTGGGCCATTACTGAAAGATTTAAGCACTATCTGGCCTCCAATAAGTTCACGGCGTACACAGACAACAACCCGTTAACGCACCTGGAAACCGCCAAGCTGGGTGCCATGGAGCAGCGATGGATGGCCCGGTTGTCCAATTACCAGTTTACTATCAAGTACCGGGCAGGTCGAAAGAATGCTAATGCTGATGCGTTGTCCCGAATGCCGCATGACTCTGATACGGAAGAAGAATCGGACGACCTGGAAGAAATTGAGCTACCCGCGTTCCATCGAAATGGGGTAGTCCACGAGCATCGAGTTCACAGAAAGCAGTATGGTGCAACATTAAATCCTTTACCCCATCACAGCTGGAAAGAGACTCAGGACAGTGATCCAGTGGTCAGCCGCATCAAGGAGTTGTTAAAACAGGAAGGTTCCTCCTTGGAAAAGGATGCACCTATGACAGCCAAGCTCCTGTGGAACGAGAAAAGCAGGTTGTTCCTATACCGTGAGAAGTTGTGCAGAAGATACGTCAACCCCAGAACCCATGAAATGGTCTGGCAAATCGTGGTCCCCAAGGCAGACGTCCCAATGGTGTTGGAAGCATACCACGATCAAGCAGGACACTTTGGCTGGAGAAAGCTGGAGACCCTGTTGAGATGCCGGTTCTATTGGGTAGGGATGCGCAGCTCCATCGAGAGGTGTGTCGGAACTGTGGACCCTGTGGTCTCAGAAGAAAGGACTACGGTAGTCAGAAGGCACCCCTGCAACCTATCCGACGACTCGTCCCCTGGAGATTGTGGCCCTGGACCACGTCAAATTGTCGCCAAGTAGATCTGGATACTCATACGCCTTGACTATGGTGGACCATTACTCCAGATTTCTGGTGGTTGTTCCAGTGAAAGACCAGACCGCAGTGACGGCCGCGAAGACCTTTCAAGCAAGCTTTTGTAGACCGCATGGGTATCCGGAGCAAGTCTTAACCGATCAGGGACCTGCTTTTGAAGCCGATTTATTCAAGGAATTCTGTCATATGTACGGGTGCAAGAAAATAAGAACAACACCATATCACCCTCAAACCAACGGTCTCTGTGAAAAGATGAACCATATTGTCCTTGACTTGTTGAGATCCATACCGTTGGAAGACAGGAATCGATGGCCGGATTTACTACCTGATTTGGTTGATTTGTACAACCATATACCTGTAAGCTCAACTAACTGCACTCCAGCCTATCTTATGAGAGCAAGGCCCGGAAAACTACCAATGGATCTAGAACTTGGAGTGGTAGAACCGGAGGCAGACGACGCTGTTGAAAACTGGGACGTCAATCGGCAAGAGCAATACAGAAGAGTACAAATCTGCGTAGAGGAAAGTCTCAATAAGGCACGGGAGAAACAGGAAGATGTTTACAACCGAAATGCTCCTGCCAAGCCTCTGATGCCTGGAGAGGTAGTATTTAAAAAAAAAAAGGAAGATTCACAAATTGGATAATCAGGGAGCAAAGACCCTACGTCATACAAGATTCTAAATATGACAAACAAAAATTTGGTGTCGTCAGTAAAGAACGGAGGAAGAACAACGACCACTGTGTCCAGAGATCATTTGAAGTTTTGTCCAGAACACTTAAAGCGTTGTGAAAAGAACCCTGTCCTCAACAA
>JARQOD010013651.1:0-14514 GCA_033576555.1 Oophaga sylvatica
CCCCAAACAATTTGTTTGGAGATCAGGAATAGGGAGCGGATACGGATCTCGAACAGTAATCGATTAAGTTCGGGGAAATCCAAGCAGGGGTAGGCCTCCATCTTTTTTCTTCAAAAAGAAAAAACCCCGCGGCCCAGGGGAAGATGAAGGGTTTAAAACATTGCCCTTTGGCCAGACTTTCAGAAATATAATCTTTCATAGCCTGTCTTTCAGGCCCAAAGAAAGATTATAAAACCCTTTTGCTTTAGGCAACTTAGCATCAGGAAGTAGATTAATAGAGCAGTCATCCCACGCGATGGGAGGCAACTCCCGACACCCCCCTCAGAAAAAAACACCCCCAAAAAATCCTACAAAAAGGAGGCAATGTACTAGGCACGACGCACTGATGACTGTGTTCATGCATTTTTTTTTTTGCAAAACTAACCCATTGGCTTAAATCTCTGGAACTGGCCAATTAATCACAGGGTTTTTTTAAACCAGCCAAGGATCCCAAACATGGGAGTAGGTAGACCTTCCAACACATAACAAGATAATTGTTCCTATGTATTGCCCTACCGAAGGCCCAATGTTATTGAACCTCATGAACAAAGCTCCCTTGGCCGAGGGCCTGGCGTCAATGGAGAAAATAGGGATCGGTTTGACCAATCATTCAGATGCATCCCTTGAGCCTGAGCAAACTGAGCGTCAACCAGATTAGCCCCGGAACCACTATCCAGGAAAACAGACAATCTCTTCACTTATACCAACCACCACCTCCACTGGTAAAAGGGAACTGAAAAGAAACCGGCGGTTGAAATACTTTTACTCCCAGGTTGTCGTCCCACAACAACCTGGGATTAGCAGTTTTCCGGCGACTTTTTACTTAACAAGACACGGGATGGACATTCTCCAACAAAATGTCCCTCTTTCCCGCAAAAAAAACACCTTCTAGTCCTGCGGCGTGCCGCCAATCCCCTACTACGAAAAGATGTCCCTCCCAACTGCATAGGCTCATCCGAACAGACAAGGGGAACCTCAACATAAGGGACTTTAGTAGTAGGTGGAGTAACAACAGGGAGTGGAGTTACCTCACCCCTCTCCCGAAGCCGTCTATCAGTACGGATAGCTAGGGCCATAGCAGCCTCCAGAGAAGGAGGAGACTCATCATGAGCCAAAACGTCTTTTAATTTGTCAGAAAGCCCATGACAAAACTGGCTCCTAAGAGCTGGGTCATTCCACTGAGTATCCGTGGCCCATCTACGAAACTCAGAAGCAAATTCCTCCGCCGGACGATCTCCCTGCTGTATTTTACGTAATTTGGTCTCAGCAAGAGAGACCCGATCTGGGTCATCATATACCAATCCCAGAGCAGTAAAAAATTGATCTACAGACTGTAGAGCCGGGGATCCCGGAGGAAGGGAAAATGCCCAGGATTGAGGGTCCCCTTGAAGAAGTGAGATAACAATTCCCACTCTCTGCTCATCACTCCCTGATGATCGCGGCCGAAGCCGAAAATACAATTTACATGCCTCCCGGAAGGTAAAAAATTTGTCTCGCCCACCAGTGAACCTATCTGGAAGAGCTACTTTAGGTTCAACTCTGGTTTGCTCCAGGGGAGACAAACTTTGGACTTAATGTCCGTCAGCTCCATGGATAATCCCTGCAACTGCAGAGCCAGCTGGGCTACTGGATCCATGGTAACTAGAGATAATTTTTTATGGCCAGTGAAAATGTCACGCTGTCTAATGATATGAATACAATGTCAGTAAACTATTTATACAGGAACCACATTCAATACAACATATAGTTTAGCAACATCAGAATGTAAGTATAAAATAGATTTACCTGACACAATATCTGCAGAACTTAGGGTAATCTTGAGGACTTGATGAGCTGTAACAGGAAAGAGGAGGACCGGGGTCTAACCTGACCCTACACTGGGGTCCTAACTAATCCCTTTCCTTGGAGGTACTGATAATGGTTCAGAGGTCCAAGTCTCCAGCCTAACCCTGTCTCCTGTCAGACCCTGAACCCTGTAATCAGTCCTAAGAAGGATCCTGATTACCACCAAAGGGATATGGGCTGATCTCAGCTAAATACACAGATTAGACATATAAGACAGACAGGATAGCACTCACTTGCATACACACTCAAACACCGAAGGAACATAAATGGTCTGGGAAATAAACTCTAAACAAGTTGAGCTTAAAACAGCTAAGGAGCTCTCAACTTAAGTCTATACAGATTCATTCCTATCTGTGGTCTGAATGAAGGATTTCACGGCAACTCCCAAAGCAGACAACCAGGAATTTAAAGGAAACCAATCAACAAATAATCAATTGCAGCCGGGAGAAACTGCACCCAGTCCCAGCACCGAGCACAGACAGAATTAACTCCCTAGCTGCCAAACACAAAGAAACAGCAACTCAGCTGTGAGAAGTCAAAACGTGCAACCGCGACGATCTTCGTGGCAATGCACACATGACACGGACTGAACGAACCCCAGGGGCCTAACAGGCGCCGGGTACGGGCCAGCTATACTTATCATGTCCATAGCTGGGGCTGCTGAGGAGACCACTGAGGGAGGCTTGGGAGATTTACGGCGTGGGGTGGGCACTTTTGCAGAGGCCTGGATGTGGGAGGCTGAAGGCTCCGAGGGTCTCACAGGTTCCTGACACACTGGGGAGTAGGGGTCGCACCTGGTAACATTTAGGGCGTACCATCCATTGTAACCCCAGTGTCGGGTGTAAGTCACCAAGTCTCCTGGCAACAGGTCCCTCCCCGGGTGTCCTTCTGGGAGGTGAGCCTCCACGTCCCGCCGGTTCACAAAAACTTCTAAATAAAGTCCAGGCTCCTTGATGAAGCCCCAACCACCTTTCAATTTAAAGCTCCGTACTGCACCCTTACGCCGCGGCTCACACAGGGTTCCTTTATCCTTTCTCATCCGGTCCTTATCTGCCCGGTCCTTCTCCAGGTTACGTTGCCGAAGTTTTTGGGATTCTCGCTGCTCCCTTTGTCGCTCTGCTTCCCGCTCCCAACGTCTCCACTCTTCCTCCTGACGCCGGTTGTAATTCTCCTCCACCAGCTGCTCCATGTCTCCACCATCAAACTGCAGCTTACAGTGTCCGGTTTGCGGCAGCTCTCCTGGCGCCCCCCAGTCCTGGCGGCGCTCACCTGCGGAGGAAGCAGCCGGCTCTGGAACAGATGACAGTCGGGGCTCCGGTACAGGCAGGTAGTGCTCTGGTGCCTGCGCGGCCTCCTCCATGAGGACGGGTGTCGCTTCTTCTGTCTCAGCGACGGGGGCAGACAGCGGGATCTGGGGTGCTGCCGGTGCAGCGTTTTTTGCACGAACGGGTGCCTCCACTGCGACAACGTCAACCGGATCACATTGCAAGGACTCCTCTACTAGAACGGGTGCCTCACCTTCCGGTACAGACACTTCAGGTAAGAGGGATTGGCGCCGCTCCAAGTTTAGTTTTAGGGCACGCCAGCTCGCTTCCATCCTGGCGACCTCCTCCCGGTGCCGGGCCAGGCCTCTTAGGGTATCCGCCGCTTCTTGCAGCGTAGGAGGGTTTCCAGGCCGGGTGCCCAACGGTGTTTCTGTGGCGATCGGGTCGCTTCCGTGGGGGAGAGCTCTGACTGCTCCATCCCTTCACACTTCTGCTCGTGTCCATTAGCCATCTCTGCCAAGTCACATGTGTCATTAGCATCTGGAGAGGGCCCCTCTTTTGTAGGGAGGCGGGACCTTCGTGTTAGTTTCCGCACACTGAGGAGGATGAGGAGGCGGAACTCAGAGCTGTGGGGCACGATCTTACATTGCAGTACCATTTAGAGCCATCGTTTTCGCGTCACTGAGTGAGTGTACACCCATGAAGAGCACGCCCTTCTTCTTCACCAGTGCCTCGTCGTGACGCAGATATGGCGGAAAAATGGCAAATACATTCTCTGATGATTTTAGCAATTCTCAAGCACAAAACCAGTTCAATTCAGGCACACAGGACTCGCTTATAGCGAGCTACAGAATCCTGTTCGTGACGCCCAAGTTGAGTCGCACAGAGCCAGAGGTTTTGGGGGTACTCGGCACCGAGCCCGTCGACTTCTATGGGGTATGTCACGGCTTTACCCGGCAATTGAATCAGAGTCTATTTTACTATGTAGAAGTGTATAAACTATAAATATATGTATATATATGTCACAATGACATGTATATATTGTGAGACAGTTAGTGAATATGTGATGAATGGGGTGTACATTTCACCTAGGTATAAGGGAAATGTGTGGCTTTGTGGACCTAGTGGTAGAGAAAGGTCACTACACCTCACATTCAGCACACACTTGCAGCACAAGCCTGAAACTACTCAGGTCTTAATTAGGAGACCAGAAGTAGGTGTGTTGAAACACAGTCTGAGAGCTCATTCAGTCTGGACAAGGGGTCCAGGCACAGAAGGTGTCTCCAAGAGTATTAGAGCTGTCTTCAGCCTGGACACAGAGAGGTGTCCTGGCACAAGGAAGCAGTCTCTGTGAGAATGCTCCAAGAGTGTTAGAGCTGTCTTCAGCCTGGACACAGAGAGGTGTCCTGGCACAAGGAAGCAGTCTCTGTGAGCATGCATGCTGATGATTACTGAAGAGGAGGGGAGCCGTCTCAGTCTGGGTGCAGGAAGGACCCCGGACACAGGAGTGTCTCTGTGAACCTCCATGCTGATGATTACTGAAGAGGAGGGGAGCCGTCTCAGTCTGGGTGCAGGAAGGACCCCGGACACAGGAGTGTCTCTGTGAACCTCCAGCATAATGACTACTGAATAGGAGTGGATCTTTCTCAAGTCTGGAAGTCGAGTGGACCTTCAGACATAAGGAGGAGTATCTGGGAGACTCCATACTGGTAACATATATCATATGTGTTGTTTTGGGCACAGACTGATAGAGTCTGGGTTCCTGATAGAAAGGGACATTATATAAGTGTAATTAGTGGCTAGACAAGCCCAGGTATTTTGTTTATGCTTTGTTTTTATCTGTTTGCTGTGGACTTTAATAAAACTGGTTGCGGCCAGTTTTCACCAAACTGCTGTCTGAATGAACTGTTTCCGTGCCATTCTGTCCACCCAGACAGCGATCCTAGAGCTAAACCCCCTGGAAGGCTACAATATATATATATATATATATATATATATGTATTCTATGTGTGTATATTTTGTGTTTACAACGTAAGAAAGGGTTTTTTTTGTTGCGATATTTTGTTCCCATAGACTTACATGGGACTTCCGCTATCGAAATCGGATATCGACGATATTTAGTGCTATCGGCGATACAATTTCGATACGATATTTTTAGATATCGAGCACTATCGCTCAACACTAGTCATCAGCAAATTTGATCAGTTTACCCTCAATTCCTTCATCTAAATCATTGATAAAGATGTTGAACAATACAGGGCCCAAAACAGAGCCTTGTGGTACCCCACTTGAGACATTCTTCCAACTGGATGTGCAGCCATTTACGACCACTCTTTGAGTCCGATCACTAAGCCAGTTATGAATCCACCTAACAGTTGCCTTGTCCATTCCATACTTAGTCATTTTTTCAATAAGGATTGTGTGAGATACTTTGTCAAATGCTTTGCTGAAGTCAAGATATACTATATCTACAGCATTTCCCTGATCCACCCAGTCAGTGATTCTGTCATAGAAGGAAATTAAGTTAGTCTGACATGACTTATTCGTTACAAACCCATGCTGACTCTGTTTAATCACTTCATTCTTATGCAGGTACTTACATACATGTTCTTTAATAATTTGTTCAAAGATCTTTCCTGGTATAGAAGTCAGACTCACCGGCCTGTAGTTCCCTGGGTCCACCTTCTTCCCCTTTTTGAAGATAGGAACAACATTTGCTCTTCTCCAGTCTTCTGGGACTTCACCTGTTCTCCAAGAATTTTCAAAGATTATGGACAGTGGTTCAAGAATTTCTTCCGCTATCTCCTTCAGTACTCTGGGGTGTAATTCATCTGGACCTGGAGACTTGAATTCATTTAGGTTAGCTAAGTGTTTCCTCACTGTCTTTCTGTTTATAGATATCCTGGATTCTTCTATTCCTATAATAGGACAGTAAAGATCAGTTGATGTTACATTTCCTTTCTGAGAGAAAACAGATGCAAAATAGGAATTTAAAAGTTCAGCCTTCTCAACATCCTTTCTTACCATTTCATCATTTTCATCCTGTAAAAATCCTATAGCATCTTTGACTTTTCTTTTACTTTTGATGTATCCCCAAAATCCTTTTTTGTTGCTTTTGACATCTCTTGCAAGCCTTAATTCATTGTCATCTTTAGATAATCTGATTTGTGCCCTGCAGGTTCTGCAGATGGCATTATATTCTTCTTTAGATATGCCTCCCTCTTTCCATTTGATAAACATTTCTTTCTTCCTTTTTAGCATGTGTTTAAGTTCTGTGTTCATCCATCCTGGTTTCCTTAAATGCTTCCCATTCTTCCCTCTTTTTGGAATTGTTGACGATTGTGCTTTGAGAATCTCATTTTTCAAGATGTCCCATCCTTCCTGGACATTTTTGTCCTTAAGGATATCCTGCCATTGGATCCCTCCAATTCTCTTTCTGAGTCCCTTAAAATCTGCCTTTCTGAAATCTAATCTTGACGTCTGTGTCTTCACAGGTCTTCCTCCTCTTGTTATCCAAAATTCTAAAATAGTTATATTCTTGTACATAGGAGCAGTATTATAGTAGTTATATTCTTGTATATAGGGAGCGGTATAGTTATATTCTTGTACATATGAGCAGTATTATAGTAGTTATATTCTTGTATATAGGGAGCGGTATATTTATCTTGTAATAGACTATAATTCATTCTTGTACATAGGAGCAGTATTATAGTAGTTATATTCTTGTACATAGGAGGCAGTATTATAGTAGTTATATTCTTGTACATAGGGGCAGTATTATAGTAGTTATATTCTTGTACATATGGGGCAGTATTATAGTAGTTATATTCTTGTACATCTGATCTGTAGGGGACAGTAGTAAGTAATAATATGTGTTGGCTTCCTTTTTACAGTTTACTATTAGAAAGTCTCATGTGTCTGGCGTTTCCCTTTAAGAATATGAAGTAATATACTGAGTTTTGCCATTTTCTGGCCGCTCGTTATTTCCTTGCTGATTTACTCCTATCTATGAACAGAACAGACACTGATAACAGGACAGTTTCATTTCCGTTGTCCTGTGCGCTCATACAGGTAGCCGTGGAAACAGAAATGTGCGTCATTTTCCTCCTTTCATTAAGTTAATGACACTTTGAATGTTGTTTTGCTGCATTTGCTCCTTATTTTAGCTGAAATAAAAGAGGTTGATGACTTCAGTCTGACGTGACTTCTAACAATTAAAAGCAATTACATCGGGGCGGACGTCCAATCCCGACCACTTTCATAGACAAATCACTATATGCGCAGTATAAATACTCCTCCCAGTGGTTATAGCCAGTACTGCACCAATCCAGGTGGACTCCCCAAATATATGTGTGATTAATATTTAATATTTTCTGAGAGCTGAATTATTGTCCTATTGTAAATGTCATATCTTTTGAGAGAATAATAATTTCTACAGTGAAAATTCTTGCAAAACGTTTTATTTGAGGAAACTGCAAGTTGTGCAACTGCTGAAGAGAGTCACGTGAGCGATCGATATTATCGCTCTGGTCATAGGCTGAAAGGTCGGCAGATTCCTGGAATGTGCAATGTTCAGTAGATAATATAGCTCAGGTATCAGTATGCAAAGAGCAGAGGTGCGCTGGGGTCACAGTGTTGTTACATCAGAATTGTGATCTCTATCTATCGTTTGATTTATCATCAAAGAATTCAAAGCTTTATTCTGCCATGATGCAACGTTTCAACCCAAATGGGTCTTGCTTGATAAAGACCCATTTGGGTTGAAACGTTGCATCATGGCAGAATAAAGCTTTGAATTCTTCACAATCACCCGGACAGAATGCTGTTCTTTCTTACATTTGATCGTTCCATTCATGGTCGTTCCTTCCGTCTGTTGTTTCATTCGTCCGTCCGTCGTTCCATCCGTCCGTCCGTCGTTCCATTCGTCTGTCATTCCATTCATGTATCATTCTCTAGTTAATTGGTTCCTATAATAACTAGAGATGAGCAGATCGATTTGCAGGACCCCGATTAGCGTCCCACGTGTGTAGTTCTCCACTAGGGATCCCTGAAAACTGCCTCCTATTTCCCGTCATCCTGGTGCCTCTTCTGACTATTTGGTCAGATGCGACGTCATTATTGCGGTGCGCTGCATGCCATGTTGCGACGCGAAAAAGAAAAGTCGAGGATGCCGACAAATAGGAGGCGGTTTACAGGGATCCGAGGTGGCGGACTACAGACATGATCACCGGTCCAGGGTCCTGCGATTCGCTACTCATACCATTATAGATGATATTGTGCACATTTAGCTTGCATAAGGCACTGGTTGATGTAGCTCCAGGCTAACAAGAAAATGAATCGTCTAGCTAGAACTTGCTCTTTGTTGTATTGGGATAAAGCTGCAGTACCGGATGTAGCCCTTGGAGAAAAGTGGTGCTATTTCTGCATAGACAAAGTCACATTCCCCATTGAAGAAGGGCAGAAAAGGGACCGGTCTATGGGAGGACAGCTGAATGATCCCTTTAAAGGGTACTATGAGGTTAGAAACAGCGCCAACCTTGCTGATGGGGTTTTGTCTGGTATTGCAGCTTACCCATATTGAAGGGATTACCAAACACAGCCAATGGCAATCCCTCCGGGCACCATAAAATGTCGCTTTCTCCTTCCTAGATACAAATATGAAGTAACCTAGATCTTCTGCACCATAACATCCATTCATGCTGGTGGCACTTTTATAGAAAGGTACCATTTACGTCCGCATCTGACTACACACCGATATGTATAATTCGCGTCTGGAAAGAAATTAAGCAGATAGAATGTTATTTCTAAATTGCACATAAATTATAGGCGCTGCCCCTTTAAGTAGAAATCTCTCAATGAACATGGAGATTCAGCGAGAATCGTCGGGTTAATTTCAGGAAGCTTTTATATGGCAGCTGACAGACGCAGCGAGCCGCACACGCCGTATCCCGTCTCGCCAAACAAACGCCAGGTGCTAGAGGAGAAAACACACAAAGCCCTTTATGTGACCGACACCGAAAGATGAGTGATGGGTGGACGGGAAATGAAGTGTATCTATAGAAACGCCGCTCTGCCGACAGATCCAGTGATTGGGATCAAAATATTCCAGAAATAATGTGACGTATAGGACAGAAAAATTATGGTGGAGTCGGCAGAAGGCACAACGTGAAAAATCAGGTACTCAATCAGTAAATACAATGTATCATTAATGGGAGCTAATTCCTGGGACCAATGGACGGATCTGCAAACCTTCTGCTCAGGATATTCGCCATCCCATCCTCCGAGTTGTGTCTCATTTCTCGTCTTCTCTCTATGCCCGGTACGATGTATAGAACATATACAGACATAGCTGTTAATAAGGCGGTCATTCTGATGGAGAAAATACAACGCATTCATTGCATGATGAAACGTTGCAGTTTTACAATTTCTGTATCAATTTCTTGTGGATGTTACAATCTCTGCTTGCTGTCATTTATTAGGAACTTACAATGTTTTCTTAAGTTTCAGTGGATATGAACTTGTTACGTAACGGACACGAATATGTGTGGTTGTCTTGTAACGAGCAGTACACCTGTGTGTCCATGACACAGCGATAATAGCTACACTGTGACGAGCCATATACATTTGTGTCCATGACACAGCTATAATAGCTACACTGTGACGAGCCATATACAATACGTGTGTCCATGATACAGCGCTAACTACACTGTGACGAGCCATATACGTGTGTCCAAGACACAGCGCTGATAACTACACTGTGACGAGCCATATACAATACATGTGTGTCCATGACACAGCGCTAACTACACTGTGACGAGCCATATACATGTGTGTCCAAGACACAGCGCTGATAACTACACTGTGACGAGCCATATACAATACATGTGTGTCCATGACACAGCGCTAACTACACTGTGACGAGCCATATACAATACGTGTGTCCAAGACACAGCGCTGATAACTACACTGTGACGAGCCATACATCTGTGTGTCCAAGACACAGCACTGATAACTACACTGTGACGAGCCATACACCCGTGTGTCAAAGACACTGCACTGATAACTACACTGAGACAAACCGTACACCCGTGTATCAAAGAGACAGCGTTGATAACTACACTGTAACGAGCCGTACACCCGCAAGTATAAGACATAGCATTGCTAACTACACTATAATGAGCAGTACACCTGTGTGTCCATGACACAGCGCTGATAACTATACTGTGACGAGCCATATACATGTGTGTCCTTGACACAGCACTGATAGCTACACTGTGACGAGCCATACACCTGTGTCCAAGACACAGCACTGATAACTACACTGTGATGAGCCATACACATGTGAGTCCAAGATACAGCTCTGATAGCTATACTGTGACAAACCGTACACCTGTGTGTCCAAGACACAGCGCTGATAACTACACCGTGACGAGCCATATACATGTGTGTCCAAGACACAGTACTGATAACTACACTGTGAAGAGCCATACATCTGTGTGTCCAAGACACAGTACTGATAAATACACTGTGACGAGCCGTATACCTGTGTGTCTAAGACACAGCTCTGATAACTACACTGTGACGAGCCATACATCTGTGTGTCCAAGACACAGTACTGATAAATACACTGTGACGAGCCGTATACCTGTGTGTCTAAGACACAGCTCTGATAACTACACTGTGACGAGCCATACATCTGTGTGTCCAAAACATAGCACTGTTAACTACAATGTGACGAGCCATATACATGTGTGTCCAAGATACCACTCTGATAACTACACTGTGACGAGCCATACATCTGTGGGTCCAAGACACAGCACTGATAAGTACACTGTGACGAGCCATATACATGTGTGTCCAAGACACAGCTCTGATAACTACACTGTGACGAGCCATACATCTGTGTGTCCTAGACACAGCACTGATAACTACACTGTGACGAGCCATACATCTGTGTGTCCAAGACACAGCACTGATAACTACACTGTGACGAGCCATACATCTGTGGGTCCAACACACAGCACTGATAACTACACTGTGACGAGCCATATACATGTGTGTGCAAGACACAGCACTGATAACTACACTGTGACGAGCCATATACATGTGTGTCCAAGACACAGCACTGATAACTACACTGTGACGAGCCGTACACCCGTGTGTCCAAGACACAGCTCTGATAACTACACTGTGACGAACCATACATCTGTGTCCAAGACACAGCGCTGATAACTACACTGTGACGAGCCATATACATGTGTGTCCAAGACACAGCACTGATAACTACACTGTGATGAGCCGTACACCCGTGTGTCCAAGACACAGCGCTGATAACTACACTGTGACGAGCCATACATCTGTGTGTCCAAGACACAGCGCTGATAACTACACTGTGACGAGCCATACACCCGTGTATCAAAGAGACAGCGCTGATAACTACACTGTGACGAGACGTACACCCACAAGTATAAGACATGGCACTACTAACTACACTATAATAAGCAGTACACCTGTGTGTCCATAACACAGTGCTGATAACTACACTGTGACAAGCCACATACATGTGTCCAAAACACAGCACTGATAACTACACTGTGACGAGCCTGACGAGCCACATACATGTGTCCAAGACACAGCACTGATAACTACACTGTGACGAGCCGTATACATGTGTGTCCAAGACACAGCACTGATAACTACACTGTGACGAGCCATATACTTGTGTTCAAAACATAGCACTGATAACTACACTGTGACGAGCTGTACTCCCGTGTGTCAAGACACAGCTCTGATAACTACACTGTGACGAGCCATACATCTGTGACTCCAAGACACAGCACTGATAACTACACTGTGACGAGTAATACATCTGTGTGTCCAAGACACAGCACTGATAACTACACTGTGACGAGCCGTACACCGCAAGTATAAGACATAGCACTACTAACTACACTATAATGAGCAGTACACCTGTGTGTCCATGACACAGTGCTGATAACTATACTGTGACGAGCCATATACATGTGTGTCCTTGACACAGCACTGATAGCTACACTGTGACGAGCCATACACTGTGTCCAAGACACAGCGCTGATAACTACACTGTGACGAGCCATATACATGTGTGTCCAAGACACAGCTCTGATAACTACACTGTGACGAGCCATACATCTGTGTCCAAGACACAGCACTGATAAACTACACTGTGACGAGCCATAATCTGTGTGTCCAAGACACAGCACTGATAACTACACTGTGACGAGCCATACATCTGTGTTTCCAAGACACAGCACTGATAAAACACACTGTGACGAGCCATACATCTGTGTGTCCAAGACACAGCCTGATAACTACACTGTGACGAGCCATACATCTGTGTGTCCAAGACACAGCACTGATAAACTACACTGTGACGAGCCATGTACATGTGTGTCCAAGACACAGCACTGATAACTACACTGTGACGAGCCATACATCTGTGTGTCCAAGACACAGCCTGATAACTACACTGTGATGAGCCATACATCTGTGGTCCAAGACACAGCTCTGATACTACACTGTGACGAGCCATGTACATGTGTGTCCAAGACACAGCCTGATAACTACACTGTGACGAGCCATACATCTGTGTGTCCAAGACACAGCCTGATAATACCTAACACGTTCAGAAGTGATACACCTTGAGACGTGTCAAGAGCTATAACTGAAACTTGCCAGAAGCTGATAATCATGCACTATTTCAGAAGCTGAAACACTGTGAGGAACGTAGAGATTAACAAAAAGCATACGGTTCAGCACGTTATCACTGGACCATGTGCAAACAGCATGTACCAAGTATACATGTGTGTCCAAGACCAGCCTGATAACTACACTGTGAGAGCCAATTGTGTCAAACACACTGATAATACACTGTGACAGCTAACGTGTGTCAAGACACAGCTGATAACTACACTGGAAGCCAAATTGTGTCAGACACAGCTGATAAACTTGACGAGTCATGGTGTCAAGACAAGCTGATAATACACTGTGACAAATGTTCCAGAACAGCTGATACTAACTGTGAACTACTTGTGTCCAGACACGCATGATATACACTGTGACGCATCACTGTGTCAAGACACAGCCTGATAACTACACTGGGAGCCTACTGTGTGCCAAGAACAGCCTGATAACTACACTGTGACAGCCATCAGGTAGACAGCACTATAACACTTAGACTAACTTGGCCAAACAGCTGTAACTGTGACGACCTAATGTAAACAAGCCTATAACTACACTTGAGCATACTGTGTGTCAACACAGCTGATAACTACACTGTGACGAGCCATCATTGTGTCAAGCAGCATGTAATACACTTGAGAGCCATACTTGTGTCAACAGCTGATATTCACTGTTACCTATGTGTTTCAGACACGTGAAACTACATTACGAGCATCATCTGTGTGTCCAGAAAGCTGATATACATGTGAGAGCGTACATGCAATAAGCTGATACTACACTTGAACTACGTGTGTCAGACAGCTGATAACTACTGTGAGAGCTACATTGTGTCCAGACACGCTGATATACACTGAGACCTACACTGTGTCCAAAACAGCCTGTAATACCTTGATAGCTTACATGTGAGTCCAAGATACAGCCTTGATAACTACACTGTGACAGCCATAACTGGTGTACAAGACACAGCTGATACACACTGTGATGAGCTACAGTTGAAACACACTGATGACCTACACGTGTGCCAAAACGCTGTAATACACTGTGATACAACTACATGTAGCCATACACCAGTTGATAAGACTAACACTGTACAGCCATACACTGTGTCCAGACACAGCACTGAAACTACACTGTGACGAGCCTACATCTGTGTTCCAAGCACAGCCTGATAACTACACTGTGACGAGCCTACCCGGTTCAAGAACAGCATATACTAACTTAAAAGCATACACTGTGTGTCCAGACACATGCTGATAACTCACTGTGAGAGACATCATGGTCCAAGACACAGCACTGATAACTACACTTGACGAGCCGATAACATGTGTGTCCAAGACACAGCACTGATAACTACACTGTGACGACCATATACTTGTGTTCAAACACAGCACTGATAACTACACTGTGACGAGACCGTACAACCCAGCTTGTACTCCTGAACAGCCGATAACTCTGTGACCCAAACACACTGATAACAAACGACGATAACTACACTGTGGACCAATACATCGCTGTAACACCAGACTGAGAACCTACACTGTATACTATACCGAGTCAACACACTTAATACTACCCCTGTGACGTGAAACGTACCATACATGTGTGTCCATGACACAGCCTGATACTACACTGTGGACATCCGTGT
>JARQOD010013652.1:0-14510 GCA_033576555.1 Oophaga sylvatica
TCACCAGACGCTGACGACCGAGGCGGCGGGCAGTCACCATACTGATGATGGAGGAAACAGGCGAGCGCTGGATACTGACGACCGAGGCGGTGGGCAGTCACCAGACGCTGACGACCGAGGCGGCGGGCAGTCACCAGACGCTGACGACCGAGGCGGCGGGCAGTCACCAGACGCTGACGACTCGAGGCGGCGGGCGGTCACCAGACGCTGACGACCGAGGCGGCGGGCAGTCACCAGACCCTGACGACCGAGGCGGCGGGCAGTCACCAGACGCTGACGACCGAGGCTGCGGGCAGTCACCAGACGCTGACGACCGAGGCGGCGGGGAGTCACCAGACGCTGACGACCGAGGCGGCGGGCAGTCACCAGACGTTGACGACCGAGGCGGCGGGCAGTCACCAGATACTGATGATGGAGGAGACAGGCGAGCGCTGGATACTGACGACCGAGGAGGCAGGCAGTCACCAGATGCTGACGACCGAGGCGGCGAGCAGTCACCAGACGCTGACGACCGAGGCGGCGGGCAGTCACCAGATCCTGATGATGGAGGAAACAGGCGAGCGCTGGATACTGACGACCGAGGCGGTGGGCAGTCACCAGACGCTGACGACCGAGGCGGCGGGCAGTCACCAGACGCTGACGACTCGAGGCGGCGGGCAGTCACCAGACGCTGACGACCGAGGCGGCGGGCAGTCACCAGACGCTGACGACTCGAGGCGGCGGGCAGTCACCAGACGCTGACGACCGAGGCGGCGGGCAGTCACCAGACGCCGACGACCGAGGCGGCGGGCAGTCACCAGACGCTGACGACCGAGGCGGCGGGCAGTCACCAGACGCTGACGACCGAGGCGGCGGGCAGTCACCAGATACTGATGATGGAGGAGACAGGCGAGCGCTGGATACTGACGACCGAGGAGGCGGGCAGTCACCAGATGCTGACGACCGAGGCGGCGAGCAGTCACCAGACGCTGACGACCGAGGCGGCGGGCAGTCACCAGACGCTGACGACCGAGGCGGCGGGCAGTCACCAGACGCTGACGACTCGAGGCGGCGGGCAGTCACCAGACGCTGACGACCGAGGCGGCGGGCAGTCACCAGACGCTGACGACCGAGGCTGCGGGCAGTCACCAGACGCTGACGACCGAGGCGGCGGGCAGTCACCAGACGCTGACGACCGAGGCGGCGGGCAGTCACCAGACGCTGACGACTCGAGGCGGCGGGCAGTCACCAGACGCTGACGACCGAGGCGGCGGGCAGTCACCAGACGCTGACGACTCGAGGCGGCGGGCAGTCACCAGACGCTGACGACCGAGGCGGCGGGCAGTCACCAGACGCTGACGACCGAGGCGGCGGGCAGTCACCAGACGCTGACGACCGAGGCGGCGGGCAGTCACCAGACGCTGACGACCGAGGCGGCGGGCAGTCACCAGACGCTGACGACCGAGGCGGCGGGCAGTCACCAGACGCTGACGACTCGAGGCGGCGGGCAGTCACCAGACGCTGACGACCGAGGCGGCGGGCAGTCACCAGACCCTGACGACCGAGGCGGCGGGCAGTCACCAGACGCTGACGACCGAGGCTGCGGGCAGTCACCAGACGCTGACGACCGAGGCGGCGGGCAGTCACCAGACGCTGACGACCGAGGCGGCGGGCAGTCACCAGACGCTGACGACTGAGGCGGCGGGCAACGAAAAAATAGGAACAGCATCCAATCCAGGTGAAGTATAACAAGTCTTTATTCAGCCACCATAAAATACGACGTTTCGGCCATTTTCAGGCCTTTATCAAGTATACAAAAACAGGCAAAATGGTGTCTTAAATGGTGTGGAGGAGCCAATCACCATCCAGGAACCGCCCATAATACAAATAGACATATATACAGAATATACAACGATAATCAATTTAAAACAGTGATCAAAGCTCAGAATAGTGACATCATAGAAAAATACAGCAATGTTATAATTGTGCATGTAATATGCCATAGATTACTCCATATTAACAATATCACCATTTAGTCTGCCAATCGATGATCTGTTACTGCACACTCCCATTCTGGTGCTGCACCAATCATGTACTCACTAGCAGCAGCGTCCTCCATATCCAATCAGTGTCAGTTCAGCAGCGCTTAGTCAGAGCACTTGTCCAATAACCCACAGGATAACAAATCGGGAGGCACACCTAACTCACTCCCCACTGTGTGGTAAACAAAGGCACATGTTCAGAAGTCATCATAGCAAACGCCCAGTGGATCATGTGAACACCAGCGTCATCAGACACCCAGTCACATGACCGCAAGCATCATCCGAGGTCTAATCACATGATAGTCCCATCATAAGCCTCTATTCCAGGCTGAAAACACTAAAATAGCGCGCGATCACCGGCATCATCCGACACCTGAAAAAAGAACACGCATGCACAATAAACTCTATCATTATTTATACTACTCCAGATATGTCATCAGGAAACCTGCAGGTCACATGACCGTCAGTATTGGCATAATGTAAACAAGAGACCGCACATGCGGATCTATATAGAATGGAAGATTAACAATATAGCAGACACCTAAAGAAATATATATAATATCTACAAAATAAATGATGTCATCAGGAACCATTAAGTCACCACTCCGATCACTCCAGATAATAATCCTACGAAAACAACAAACATAAGTGAAATATATATCTAAAAACAAACACAGAATATAGATGCAAAAATTACCTAGCACAAATATGCAAATTATATTCGATATTCAACCCTTTGGTTGCAATGTCTCCAAAACGGAGATCCACCGGAGTTCTTTCTGTTTAAGCAACTTAGTCCTGTCACCACCTCTCCTGAGGGGTGGAACCCCGTCAATAACTCTAAATCTCAGCTGACTGACCAAGTGTCCACATTCTACAAAGTGCTTAGATACCGGCAGTTCCATCATCTTCGTCCTGATAGTACTTTTGTGTTTACTTATCCTAGCCTTAACTTCCATCGTTGTCTCGCCTATATACATGAGTCCACACGGACACACGAGCATATAGATTACAAAGCTAGATGTACAAGAGTACCGTTCCTGGATCCGAAAGCGTTGACCCGTGCGTGAGTGGCCAAAACTGTCACCCTTGATCATATTGCCACAGCATGCACAATTCAAACATGGAAAATTTCCATTTTTTGGAGGGCCCAAAGTTAACTGTCTGGATATTTTGGAGGATCCAATGTCAGATTTGACCAACTTATCTTTCAAATTACGCCCTCGCCTATAAGAAAGCAATGGCTTGTGCGCAAATTCAGCTACTTCCGGTAAACCTCTATGTAATAGACCCCAATGCTTATTCAAGATATTCCCTATTTTACCACTAACAGGGCAATAGGTAGAAACAAAAGGGACTCTTTTAGGGGAAATCTTAATACGTTTGTTTCTCACATCTTCCAATGTTGTCTTCAAGGCTTTCTCCTTGAATTTTCTAAGATCCTTCTCAGGATACCCCCTTCTGATGAACTTCTCACACATCTGATCAAGCCTCCTGTCCAATACAGTCTCGTCCTTTACTATCCTACGTACTCTCAGCATCTGACTCCAAGGCAGAGACTCTATCATTTTTCTTGGATGATTACTATCAAAAACCAGGAGACTATTCCTGTCTGTGTCCTTTATAAACAAATCAGTGCATAACAATCCACTGTGCTTGTACACTAAAGTATCCAAAAATTGAATCTGGTCAAAGGAGTGTGTCATTGTAAACTTCAGCTCGGGAAATATCATGTTAAGATGACTATGGAAAGATACCAGATCATTCATGTTCCCTCCCAAACACAAAAGATATCATCAATGTAGCGCCACCAGGCTCTGACATGGCGCCAGTGGATGGAATTGTACACATGCTGGTCCTCGAGTACCGCCATGTAGATGTTTGCATAAGTGGGCGCCACATTGGACCCCATGGCGGTACCACGCAACTGCAGGAAAAACTCATCCCCAAAAAGAAAAAAATTCTTCTTGAGGACAAACTCCAACAGTGCCAGGACCAGCTGTGTACCACCTGGGGCCATGTCAGAGCCCGCCAGCGCCACACCAACAGCCTCCAAACCACGTTCATGTTTAATGGAGGTGTACAATGATACAACATCAAACGAAACGAGAATAGTATCCTCTGTGATGTCCAGACCCTCAATCTTACTCAGAAAATGGTTAGTATCCATGATATAAGATTTGGCCTTAATAGCAAAATGACGTAACACTTTATCTAGAAAAATGGATACCTTACCACATAGAGAGCCCCGCCCAGACACAATTGGGGTCCAGGGGGATCCATCAGATTTTTATGGATTTTAGGCAGGGTGTACAGAATAGGTGTCACTGGAAACTCCACCAAAAGAAAATCAGAGAGTTTTTGGTCTATCAAACCATTAGATAATGCCTCATTGATCAGTATTCTCAATTCACTTTGAAAACAAGGTGTGGGATCTTTAGACAACTTAGCATAAACTGCCGTGTCCAACAATTGACCACAAATCTCAGCCCTATATTTATGGGTATCCATCACCACCAGGGCCCCGCCTTTGTCGGCTGCCCTGATGGTGATAGCTTTGTTACCTGAGAGCCTATCCAACACCTGTCTCTCACTGTGTGTTAAATTCCCTCTTTTGAATGGACCTACACCCTCACGTTTCAATCTAGCCATGTCCCTTTCAACCAATTGGATATATGATTCCACAAAATTATTTTTAACAGAAGGTTGAAAGTTACTTTTGTTATAAAGACCAAAATCATGTAAAGCAAAACCCCTAGGGGCATCACTAATTGCAGCAATAGGTGTGTCATCACTCTCATTGAAATATACTGCTAATCTTAGCCTTCTAAAAAAGGCAAAAAGGTCACATTCAATGTTAAACCAATCTGGATAATTGGTAGGGCAAAACGACAGTCCTTTGGATAATACATTATAGTCCACATCAGTAAGTGTGCAAGATGAAATATTTACCACTAAGTTCTTTTGTTCTGTGTGGCTCTCTTCTTCCCCTCGTTCCGGGTTCCATGGACAGATTGCGGGAGGTGCACGGCATCTGATTGTCCACTTCTCTGTCGCCGGTGTTTCTTACCACCTCTCCTTGGCCTCCTTTTGCCACATTGTCCATTTTTCCTTTCCCTTGTTTGCTGTCTCCTTCTTCTGCGGGGTTGTGCAAAGGAATCTGGTTTCCTATAGATAGTTCTGCGTGCTCCACCCTGCCAAGAAAAAACATGTCCAGTCCTGTAATCTTCAGCATCACGAAACCATTTAGTTTTTTTCGTTTTCTCAATGTCACCACGAAATTTCAGTAGTTTCTCATCCAAGTGTTTCTTGAACGTGTCCCATTCTTGTGCTGTCAACTGCATAGTCAATTGTTTCTCCAAATCATCGATTTTGTTCTTCACCAATACCATTTCTGTGTGGAGAAACTCGATGTTCAAGAGCATTAGATCAAATGAATACTTATTAGTGATCGATTGGCTAGATTGAAACGTGAGGGTGTAGGTCCATTCAAAAGAGGGAATTTAACACACAGTGAGAGACAGGTGTTGGATAGGCTCTCAGGTAACAAAGCTATCACCATCAGGGCAGCCGACAAAGGCGGGGCCCTGGTGGTGATGGATACCCATAAATATAGGGCTGAGATTTGTGGTCAATTGTTGGACACGGCAGTTTATGCTAAGTTGTCTAAAGATCCCACACCTTGTTTTCAAAGTGAATTGAGAATACTGATCAATGAGGCATTATCTAATGGTTTGATAGACCAAAAACTCTCTGATTTTCTTTTGGTGGAGTTTCCAGTGACACCTATTCTGTACACCCTGCCTAAAATCCATAAAAATCTGATGGATCCCCTGGACGCCCAATTGTGTCTGGGCGGGGCTCTCTATGTGGTAAGGTATCCATTTTTCTAGATAAAGTGTTACGTCATTTTGCTATTGAGGCCAAATCTTATATCATGGATACTAACCATTTTCTGAGTAAGATTGAGGGTCTGGACATCACAGAGGATACTATTCTCGTTTCGTTTGATGTTGTATCATTGTACACCTCCATTAAACATGAACGTGGTTTGGAGGCTGTTGGTGTGGCGCTGGCGGGCTCTGACATGGCCCCAGGTGGTACACAGCTGGTCCTGGCACTGTTGGAGTTTGTCCTCAAGAAGAATTTTTTTCTTTTTGGGGATGAGTTTTTCCTGCAGTTGCGTGGTACCGCCATGGGGTCCAATGTGGCGCCCACTTATGCAAACATCTACATGGCGGTACTCGAGGACCAGCATGTGTACAATTCCATCCACTGGCGCCATGTCAGAGCCTGGTGGCGCTACATTGATGATATCTTTTGTGTTTGGGAGGGGAACATGAATGATCTGGTATCTTTCCATAGTCATCTTAACATGATATTTCCCGAGCTGAAGTTTACAATGACACACTCCTTTGACCAGATTCAATTTTTGGATACTTTAGTGTACAAGCACAGTGGATTGTTATGCACTGATTTGTTTATAAAGGACACAGACAGGAATAGTCTCCTGGTTTTTGATAGTAATCATCCAAGAAAAATGATAGAGTCTCTGCCTTGGAGTCAGATGCTGAGAGTACGTAGGATAGTAAAGGACGAGACTGTATTGGACAGGAGGCTTGATCAGATGTGTGAGAAGTTCATCAGAAGGGGGTATCCTGAGAAGGATCTTAGAAAATTCAAGGAGAAAGCCTTGAAGACAACATTGGAAGATGTGAGAAACAAACGTATTAAGATTTCCCCTAAAAGAGTCCCTTTTGTTTCTACCTATTGCCCTGTTAGTGGTAAAATAGGGAATATCTTGAATAAGCATTGGGGTCTATTACATAGAGGTTTACCGGAAGTAGCTGAATTTGCGCACAAGCCATTGCTTTCTTATAGGCGAGGGCGTAATTTGAAAGATAAGTTGGTCAAATCTGACATTGGATCCTCCAAAATATCCAGACAGTTAACTTTGGGCCCTCCAAAAAATGGAAATTTTCCATGTTTGAATTGTGCATGCTGTGGCAATATGATCAAGGGTGACAGTTTTGGCCACTCACGCACGGGTCAACGCTTTCGGATCCAGGAACGGTACTCTTGTACATCTAGCTTTGTAATCTATATGCTCGTGTGTCCGTGTGGACTCATGTATATAGGCGAGACAACGATGGAAGTTAAGGCTAGGATAAGTAAACACAAAAGTACTATCAGGACGAAGATGATGGAACTGCCGGTATCTAAGCACTTTGTAGAATGTGGACACTTGGTCAGTCAGCTGAGATTTAGAGTTATTGACGGGGTTCCACCCCTCAGGAGAGGTGGTGACAGGACTAAGTTGCTTAAACAGAAAGAACTCCGGTGGATCTCCGTTTTGGAGACATTGCAACCAAAGGGGTTGAATATCGAATATAATTTGCATATTTGTGCTAGGTAATTTTTGCATCTATATTCTGTGTTTGTTTTTAGATATATATTTCACTTATGTTTGTTGTTTTCGTAGGATTATTATCTGGAGTGATCGGAGTGGTGACTTAATGGTTCCTGATGACATCATTTATTTTGTAGATATTATATATATTTCTTTAGGTGTCTGCTATATTGTTAATCTTCCATTCTATATAGATCCGCATGTGCGGTCTCTTGTTTACATTATGCCAATACTGACGGTCATGTGACCTGCAGGTTTCCTGATGACATATCTGGAGTAGTATAAATAATGATAGAGTTTATTGTGCATGCGTGTTCTTTTTTCAGGTGTCGGATGATGCGGTGATCGCGCGCTATTTTAGTGTTTTCAGCCTGGAATAGAGGCTTATGATGGGACTATCATGTGATTAGACCTCGGATGATGCTTGCGGTCATGTGACTGGGTGTCTGATGACGCTGGTGTTCACATGATCCACTGGGCGTTTGCTATGATGACTTCTGAACATGTGCCTTTGTTTATCACACAGTGGGGAGTGAGTTAGGTGTGCCTCCCGATTTGTTATCCTGTGGGCTATTGGACAAGTGCTCTGACTAAGCGCTGCTGAACTGACACTGATTGGATATGGAGGACGCTGCTGCTAGTGAGTACATGATTGGTGCAGCACCAGAATGGGAGTGTGCAGTAACAGATCATCGATTGGCAGACTAAATGGTGATATTGTTAATATGGAGTAATCTATGGCATATTACATGCACAATTATAACATTGCTGTATTTTTCTATGATGTCACTATTCTGAGCTTTGATCACTGTTTTAAATTGATTATCGTTGTATATTCTGTATATATGTCTATTTGTATTATGGGCGGTTCCTGGATGGTGATTGGCTCCTCCACACCATTTAAGGACACCATTTTGCCTGTTTTTGTATACTTGATAAAGGCCTGAAAATGGCCGAAACGTCGTATTTTATGGTGGCTGAATAAAGACTTGTTATACTTCACCTGGATTGGATGCTGTTCCTATTTTTTCGTTGGACTGTTGTTCATTTGGATCCTTGAACGCCTGAACGTGCATCCGTGCTAACTCCCGAGTGCTGTCAGCTGCTTGAATACTTGAGGCGGCGGGCAGTCACCAGATACTGATGATGGAGGAGACAGGCGAGCGCTGGATACTGACGACCGAGGAGGCGGGCAGTCACCAGATGCTGACGACCGAGGCGGCGGGCAGTCACCAGACGCTGACGACCGAGGCGGCAGGCAGTCACCAGATACTGATGATGGAGGAAACAGGCGAGCGCTGGATACTGACGACCGAGGCGGTGGGCAGTCACCAGACGCTGATGACCGAGGCGGCGGGCAGTCACCAGACGCTGACGACCGAGGCGGCGGGCAGTCACCAGACGCTGACGACTCGAGGCGGCGGGCAGTCACCAGACGCTGACGACCGAGGCGGCGGGCAGTCACCAGATACTGATGATGGAGGAAACAGGCGAGCGCTGGATACTGACGACCGAGGCGGTGGGCAGTCACCAGACGCTGACGACCGAGGCGGCGGGCAGTCACCAGACGCTGACGACCGAGGCGGCGGGCAGTCACCAGACGCTGACGACCGAGGCGGCGGGCAGTCACCAGACGCTGACGACTCGAGGCGGCGGGCAGTCACCAGACGCTGACGACCGAGGCGGCGGGCAGTCACCAGATACTGATGATGGAGGAAACAGGCGAGCGCTGGATACTGACGACCGAGGCGGTGGGCAGTCACCAGACGCTGACGACCGGGGCGGCGGGCAGTCACCAGACGCTGACGACCGAGGCGGCGGGCAGTCACCAGACGCTGACGACTCGAGGCGGCAGGCAGTCACCAGACGCTGACGACCGAGGCGGCAGGCAGTCACCAGACGCTGACGACCGAGGCGGTGGGCAGTCACCAGATGCTGACGACCGAGGCGGCGGGCAGTCACCAGACGCTGACGACCGAGGCGGCGGGCAGTCACCAGACGCTGACGACTCAAGGCGGCGGGCAGTCACCAGACACTGACGACCGAGGCGGCGGGCAGTCACCAGATACTGATGATGGAGGAAACAGGCGAGCGCTGGATACTGACGACCGAGGCGGTGGGCAGTCACCAGACGCTGACGACTCGAGGCGGCGGGCAGTCACCAGACGCTGACGACCGAGGCGGCGGGCAGTCACCAGACGCTGACGACCGAGGCGGCGGGCAGTCACCAGACGCTGACGACTCGAGGCGGCGGGCAGTCACCAGATACTGATGATGGAGGAAACAGGCGAGCGCTGGATACTGACGACCGAGGCGGTGGGCAGTCACCAGACGCTGACGACCGAGGCGGCGGGCAGTCACCAGACGCTGACGACCGAGGTGGCGGGCAGTCACTAGACGCTGACGACTCGAGGCGGCAGGCAGTCACCAGACGCTGACGACCGAGGCGGCGGGCAGTCACCAGATACTGATGATGGAGGAAACAGGCGAGCGCTGGATACTGACGACCGAGGCGGCGGGCAGTTACCAGACGCTGACGACCGAGGCGGCGGGCAGTCACCAGACGCTGACGACTCGAGGCGGCGGGCAGTCACCAGACGCTGACGACCGAGGCGGCGGGCAGTCACCAGACGCTGACGACCGAGGCGGCGGGCAGTCACCAGACGCTGACGACTCGAGGCGGCGGGCAGTCACCAGACGCTGACGACCGAGGCGGCGGGCAGTCACCAGATACTGATGATGGAGGAAACAGGCGAGCGCTGGATACTGACGACCGAGGCGGTGGGCAGTCACCAGACGCTGACGATCGGGGCGGCGGGCAGTCACCAGACGCTGACGACCGAGGCGGCGGGCAGTCACCAGACGCTGACGACTCGAGGCGGCAGGCAGTCACCAGACGCTGACGACTCGAGGCGGCAGGCAGTCACCAGACGCTGACGACCGAGGCGGCAGGCAGTCACCAGACGCTGACGACCGAGGCGGCGGGCAGTCACCAGATGCTGACGACCGAGGCGGTGGGCAGTCACCAGACGCTGACGACCGAGGCGGCGGGCAGTCACCAGACGCTGACGACTCGAGGCGGCGGGCAGTCACCAGACACTGACGACTGAGGCGGCGGGCAGTCACCAGATACTGATGATGGAGGAAACAGGCGAGCGCTGGATACTGACGACCGAGGCGGTGGGCAGTCACCAGACGCTGACGACCGAGGCGGTGGGCAGTCACCAGACGCTGACGACCGAGGTGGCGGGCAGTCACCAGACGCTGACGACTCGAGGCGGCAGGCAGTCACCAGATACTGATGATGGAGGAAACAGGCGAGCGCTGGATACTGACGACCGAGGCGGTGGGCAGTCACCAGACGCTGACGACCGAGGCGGCGGGCAGTCACCAGACGCTGACGACCGAGGTGGCGGGCAGTCACGAGACGCTGACGACCGAGGCGGCGGGCAGTCACCAGACCTGACGACCGAGGCGGCGGGCGTCACACCTGATCTGGATGAACAATCCAACCTTCTATACTGGAGCTCCCGCCGGCCGATTCGCAAGCCCGTATACTTCTGTAGGACCGCAGCCACCGCGCACATGGCGACCGGCGACCATACTTGACAACGAGCGCGAGCACAGACGCAGCGGCAGGGATACAGAGTTAGACAGGCCGGATGGCACAATATAATAACAGCGGGCCCGAGCGAGCGGAGTCCCAGCGAGCGGCGGCCACAACGTGCCCACCCGTCACCACGACCGTCTCCTGCAGGAGAGGCACACGACCTGAAGTTATGGGGCGGATCATGCTCACACACGGGGCATACAGTCTGACAAGGTGGCACCCAGAGTACGAAAGAAGCCGCATATCACTCCTGTTGTATCTCAGGGTTATTCTGTGTGTACTGCACAACACTTAAATAAAAAGAATTTCACACAAAACCCCAAGAATGGGACGGACAGAATTGTTGGCGCCCTCCTTAATATTTGGTCACGCCCTTTGGAATAAATACCTGCAGTCAGTCGCTTCCTATAACCGTCCACAAGCTCCATCCTCCTCTCAGCCGGGATCTTGGACTATTCTTACAATCTGCTCCCGGTCTCACATTTCGTCTTCTCCCAGCAGCGACTGTAAGATCTCTCCACAGGGGATCACTGGGATCTAGATCCGGACTCATGGCTGACACTTCAGAACTCTCCAGCTCTTTGTTTCCATCCATTTCTGGGGGCTTCTTGAAGTGTGTTTGGGGACATGGTCCTGCAGGAAGACCTATGACGTTGGACACACACTCAGCTTTCTGACACTGGGCACTACATTGCCACCCAAAAGCTTTGGTAATCTTCAGATTTCATGATGCCTTACACACAGTCAAGGCCCCCAGTGCCAGAGGCAGAAAAAAAAAACATCTGACCCTCCACCATATCTGACTGTAGGTATTGTATTATTTTCTTTGTAGGCCTCATTCTATTTTCAGTACACAGTAGAATGATGTGCTTTACCAAAAAGCTCTATCTTGGGATCATCTGTCCACAAGACGCTTTCCCATTAGGACTTTGGCTTACTCCGTACATTTTGGCAAGCTGCGTTCTAGGTATTCTATGTCCGTCAGCAGTGGAGTCCTCTGGGGTCTCCTGCCATAGCGTTTCATTTCACTCACGGGTGAACGGATAGTTCGCGCTGACACTGCCATCAATTTTTTTCTGTTGTCCACGTTCAGGGAGATTAGCTGCAGCGCCGTGGGTTGTAAACATCTGGATTATGCTCTGCACCGTGGACAAAGAAACATCAAGATCCCTGGAGATGGACTTGAAACCTTGAGGCTGTTGATATTTTTCAACAATGTTAGTTCTCATGTCCTCAGACAGTTCTCTTCTCCTCTTTCTGTTCTCCATGCTTAGTGTGGACACACAGTGCAAAGATTGAGGTAACTTCTCCCCTTTTTATCTGGTTTTCAGGAGTGATTTTCATACTGCCCACACCTGTTACTTGCCACAGGTGAGTGTGAACGAGCATCACATGCTGGAAAGAAAGATGTTTAACCACAATTTGGAAAGATGACAACAATTTTATCCGGCCCATTTTGGGGGATTTGTGTAAAATAACGTCCAATTTGCCTTTTTCTCTGTTTTTTTTTCGTGTTGTTCCAATAAACACAAAGGAAATGAACCCGAGTATAAGAAAACACGGGGAACTGTAATAATGTTCTGGGAGAAATACTTCATCTCCTGGAATAATCTCAGGTTCCAACACTTCCAGCCGTGACTGTACAAGTTATGGGGTCAGTTATAACTGCGTCACACACGGGGGTCCTGTCAGTTACGGGGTCACACACGGGGTCCTGTCAGTTACGGGGTCACACACGGGGTCCTGTCAGTTACGGGGTCACACACGGGGGTCCTTTCAGTTATGGGGTCACACACGGGGTCCTGTCAGTTACGGGGTCAGTGCTCCCCATGCTCACCTTCATGTTGCTTCCTCTCGTGCGTCTTCTCGGTTCCCGCTTTGTTTGGGGGGTTTCTGTTTTGGGCACTTGATCTGCAGCAGAAAAGATCCTTCTGTAAACCCCGTTCTTGGCCCCCGGCACTGACCCCCCCATACATACATACATACATGGGGCGCCATCATCCGGCTGGGGTGTGGGCCCTCTCACCTGTATCTTGGGGCTGTGGCTGGGTGGGCTGCTCCATGGCGTCGGGGGGGCGGTGGCTTCTGTGTGGCGTCTTGTACTTGTTATCTGAGGAGACAGCAGCAGCGGTTAGTGCAGCACATGGTGTGGGGGCGGATGATGGGAGTTGTACCCTGGGCTCACCATTGGGGGCACTGTGTGAGGTGCCGTTCGTTTGCGCAGCCCCTCTGTCCTTCTCACTTCTGGGGGGCATTGTCCTCATTCCCCCCACACTCTTCAGCTGGTCCTCAATATGAAGCCGCTCCATCCGCAGCTGCTCCAGGTCCTGGAAGGAGGGGACACGAGGTGAGACAGAACGGGGGCACATTATGGGGGTCTCAGTCTAGGAGGGATGGAGATAGACCTGCAGGTACGAGATCTGATACTCGAGCAGAGCCAGCGCGTTACTGATACTGTCCTGTGTACCCACAATACGAAAGGCACCGACCCCTGAAAGAGAAGGAGAGGCGGTGAGCAGCACCTGGGGGTCCCGGACCCCACTACTGTACACATCAGCCCCGGGCCCACAGCTGGTGTTCATGGAGCAATGACTTGGCCTCATCCACCAGTGGGCACCGCTGCTTCAGACACCAGCAGAGGGGAGCAGAAGATCCTCGTTACCTCCTTCTTCTGCTCGTTCTTGTCTCCTTCCGCCTCCACTCGCACCCGAACAATCCCGGATTTATCCACGATCTCCTGGATGACGCAGCCGTTCTTCCCAATCACTTTACCTGCGGGAAAAGGAGCGTCAGCGCCTGAGGAGCGGAGCCGGCCCTCCCAGCCTCTGCCACAACAGAGAGGGTAATGGGGGGCACGGCTGGAAAAGGGGACAAAAGAATGGACATGCACCTGGTCCTCCGAGCCACCACCACAGAAGGGGGTGGACATGGATCCGGTCCTCCGAGCCACCGCCAGAGAACATGGGTGGGAGGACGGTTGGAAAAGGGAAGAGAAGGATGGACATGGACCTAGTCCTCCGAGCCTCTGCCACAACAGAGAGGGTCATGGGGGGCACGGCTGGAAAAGGGGAGAAAAGGGGGAACATGGACCCGGTCCTCCGAGCCACTGCCACAACAGAGAGGGATCTATGGGGGGGACACGGCTGGAAAAATAGGGGGGAGAAAGGGAGGGGGGAACATGGACCTGGTCCTCCGAGCCACTGCCACAACAGAGAGGGTCATGGGGGGGCACGGCTGGAAAAGGGGAGAAAAGGGGAACATGGACCCGGTCCTCCGAGCCACTGCCAGAGAACTAGGTGGGAGGATGGCTGGAGAAGGGGAGAAGAAGGGTGGACATGGACCCGGTCCCTCCGAGCCACCGCCACAGAAAGGGGGTGGACATGGACCAGCTCCCAACCACCCCCCCAAAGAACCTTGGGGGGGAGGACACTGGGGGAAGGGGGGAATAGGGGGGAAAATGGAAACCCGG
>JARQOD010013653.1:0-14495 GCA_033576555.1 Oophaga sylvatica
CATACCTTTACTTGCAGATGTTTCAGGCAGGTCCCGGGGAGCTGGTCGGGGTGGAGAATGCACATTCAGGATAACCGCTGAGCAGGTTAGAGGCCTCCTTTAACTCTATATGTATGTGAGTACAAACTTGCATGAAGTCAAGTTAACTCTGTAATCTCCAGCTTGTTCAATAGCTGCAACGCCCGGCCGACATTGTGGTTGAGCCTTTTGTGTCTCTGCTACTCAGATGTTGGAAAGAACTAAGTCGTTAGGGCTGATCAGGCCTTGCCCGTCTTGTTCTCTCCTGACTCCGTTTACGTATCAGCGCTTAGGGCTACCTACTGTGACTTGAAGTCCAGGAGGATTCCGGTGTTTCTTATTACTAGGCATAAAGCACTAGCAACGCTTCGGACCCCGGTGTCCGGTGAATTAGTGCGGGTAATCCGGTACCTGATGCACTTATCTCTATATTTCTCCACTGTGCCTCTCGTCCTGCTCTTGCTCTTAACATAAGCACTCGTAGCAATGATGTGAATGCCAGCTTTCCTCCAGAGCTCGCTGAACAGTTCTCAGTACACTCACTGTTGTGATTCCCTTCTTTCTTCCTTCCTTCTCAACCTGTCCAGAGCACACACATACTCTGTCACTGTGTAAAGCTGTCTCCGAATTCCTTCTTCAGACCCGTCCAGAGCAGCGCACAGAACTTGTCGACTGTGTACACCTGTACTCGAGAGTTACTTTCCTCCTTCCAAAGAATACAGGTAGCTTGTGCTGAGGTGCTGGTCCCTGCAGTTCTGACTGAGCTAGAGTGACTCCTTACACTCAAACCAGACTCCACTTTATGAACTTGCTCTGCCAGAGTCTAGTCTGCACTCCTCTTCAGCCACGACTAGACTGAACTGAACTCTGACTGAACTCCTCTCCCTCCCAGTCCAGACTGATCTGCACTGTCCTAAGACAGGAAGCTTGAATGACCTCTGCTACATGTCACTACCTTTTATACCCCTAGTGGTGTGTTGGTGTGTGGCCCAGCTATGTCAGGCACACATAATCCAGGAAAATGCACAGGAAGGTAACCGCAAAAGCTTGATATCCATTCACGTCACTCACACTTTCAGACACACCCATTAGGGGTATAAAAGGTAGTGACACGTAGCAGCCAGCCTTTTCAAGCCTTGGGAGACTCAGGAGTGAGTCATTCCCAGTGTTCAGTTCTGTTAAGGAGGGAGAGGAGTTTAGTCAGTCAGCTTCCTGTCTTAGTACAGTGTAGTTCAGTGTCAGTCCAGTCTGGACTTGGAGGATACTGAGAGCTGTTCAGTGAGCTCTGGAGAAAGCTGACATTTCCATCAAAGCTACAAGTGCTTATGTTAAGAGCGAGAGCAGGGCGAAGGGCGCAGTGGAGAAGGACAGAGATAAGTGCTTCAGGTACCGGATTACCTGCACTAATTCACCGGACACCGGGGTCCGAGGCGTTGCTAGTGTGTAGCCCTGGTGTGTAAGGCACACATAAAACCCTGGAGGATGTGCGGAGAGGTAACAGTTTAATGCTTGATATCCATTCACTCCATCACACACTTGGACACACCCATAGGGTATATAAGGTAGTGACATGCAGCAGAGCTCAGTCAGTTTCCTGTCTTCGGACAGAGGAGTCGAGTCTAGCTCGGGTGGCTCAGGAGTGAGTCATCCCACCAGTGTGCAGTCTGTGCAGGAGGAGAGGAGATCAGATTGCATTTCCTGTCAGAGCTCTGTGTGAGCTAAAGTCAGACAGACAGAGACAGCTTTGAGAAAGGGAAGTTTGCAGCAGAAACTTCAGTCGCCTGTCCCAAGGACAGTGAAGTTCAGTCGATGTGTTCCTGAGCTAGGAGAATACTGAGAATCTGTCAGCGAGCTCCAAGAAAGAAGTAAGAAAGGATTGACTTGTACTATCCTAGGAAGTGTGGAGTGCTTATGTTAAGAGCGCGAGCAGGGCGAAGGGCGCAGTGGAAGGAATTAGAGAGGTGCCTTAGATATCGGATTATCTGCACTATCAGCCGGTCACTGGGGACCGAAGTGTTGCTATCGCTTCACGCATAGTAACGGAATAACCAGAGTCTTACTGGACCTTAGGTCGCAGAAAGCAGCCCTTGAAGTGTCGGTACGTAACCGGAGTCAGGTGGAATAGGGACTTTGAGCTAGGCCAAGCATAGAAGAACCTAGTTTCATCACTGGAAGGCTCCACCACAATGCTGACCGGGCAGTACAGCTATGGAGTTAGCTGGAGTATTCGGAGTTAACTTAGCTTCAAGCAAGTTGGACTCATCATATTGGAAGTAAAGGAGGCCTCTAACCTGTTCAGCTGTTATCTCGAAGCACATTCTCCACCCCGACCAGCTCCCCGGGACCTGCCTAAACATCTGACAAGTAAAAGGTATGGAAAGACGCTGGATGGTGTGAGACTGATTCATTTATCTGCACCCTACATCATTATAACCATAGACTCAGAGGGACAGTCCCACCTGTGGGGGACCCAACACCTAGCTGCCACAACATCCCCTCAGAGTTCTATTCAGCAGCGCTGGTCTTTAATGACTAGAAAACTACAGGTGGCGTCACAAACTGTTATCTACCAAATCCCCTGTAAATAAAACCCTTTAACGCCTGAAAGCCAGGGACACGGACCGAGCCACGCTACCAGTGACATTCCCTATAGAAATCTACAGGCTCGGCTCCGAGTACCCCATAGCCCTGGAAACCCACAATTGTGGTGCGTGGTCGCGACACTAGCGCTTCACGCCTAGTAACAAGATAACCGGAGGCTTTCTGGACTACAAGTAGCAGAAGGTAGCCCTAAGCGCTGATACGTAAACGGAGTCAGGGAGGACAGGACGGGCAAGGCCTGATCAGCCCCAACGCCTTAGTTCTCACCAACATCTGGAAATCAGAGACATAGAAGGCTCCACCACAATGTCGGCCGGGGCGTTGCAGCTATTGAAACAAGCTGGAGATTACAGAGTTAACTTCGCTTCATGCAAGTTTGGACTCACATACATATGAAGTAAAGGAGGCCTCTAACCTGCTCAGCGGTTATCCTGAATGTGCATTCTCCACCCCGACCAGCTTCCCGGGACCTGCCTGAAACACCTACAAGTAAAGGTATGGAAAGAAGCTGCATTGTGTGAGACTGTTTCATTTACTACACCCTGCATCACCACCATAGACTTCCAGGGACCAGTCTCGCCTGTGGGAGACTTACCATCCAGCTGCCCCATAACATCCCCTAGGAAGATCCATATAGCAGCGCTGGTCCAATTGGCCAGACACCACAGGTGGCGTCACGAACTACCTATCCTTATAATCCCCTGTAAATATCCCCCATTGTATGAGCGCTCAGGGCCACGGACCGAGTCCTGCTGCCAGTGACAAATCCCATAGACTTTCATGGGCTCGGTGCCGAGTACCCCATAGCCCTGGTACTAAGTGCGACTCATTGGAAATGTGAGTGACGTGAATGAATATCAAGCTTCACAGTTACCTTCCTGTGCATTTTCCTGGAATATGTGTGCCTGGCGTAGCTGGGCCACACATGACAGAGATGAACATTTTATCTCTCACATATGACAGAGACAGGCATTTTATCTCCCACACATGATAGAGACGGATATTTTATCTCTCACACATGATAGAGACAGACATTTTATCTTCTACACATGACAGAGACGGACATTTTATCTTCTACACATGATAGAGACGGACATTTTATCTCCCACACATGATAGAGACAGATATTTTATTTCAAAAACATACTAGAGACAGACATTTTATCTCTCACATATGACAGAGACAGACATTTTTTCTCCCAGATATGATAGAGACGGACATTTTTTCTCCCACACATGACACAGACATGACATGTTATCTCCCACACATGATAGAGATAGACATTTTATCTCACACACATGATAGAGGCAGACATTTTGTCTCCCAAACATGATAGAGGCGGACATTTTGTCTCCCACACATGATAGAGACAGACATTTTATCTCCCACACATGATACACGGGGACATTTTATCTCCCACACATGACTGAGACGGACATTTTATCTCCCACACATGATAGAGACGGACATTTTATCTCCCACACATGACAGATGGGGACATTTTATCTCCCACACATGATAGAGGTGGACATGTTGACCCCCACACATGATAGAGGCAGACATTTTGTGCCCCACACATGATAGAGGCGGAAATTTTGTCTCCCACACATGATAGAGACAGACATTTTATCTCCCACACATGATGGAGACGGACATTTTATCTCCAACACATGATAGAGACGGACATTTTATCTTCTACACATGACAGAGACGGACATTTTATCTTCTACACATGACAGAGACGGACATTTTATCTCCTACACATGATAGAGACGGACATTTTATCTCCACACATGACAGATGGGGACATTTTATCTCCCACACAATATAGAGGCAGATATTTTGCCTCCCACACATGATAGAGGCGGACATTTTGTCTCTCACACATGACAGAGATGAACATTTTGTCTCTCAGATATGACAGAGACAGGCATTTTATCTCCCACACATGATAGAGACGGATATTTTATCTCTCACACATGATAGAGACGGACATTTTATCTTCTACACATGATAGAGACGGACATTTTATCTCCCACACATGATAGAGACAGATATTTTATTTCAAAAACATACTAGAGACAGACATTTTATCTCTCACATATGACAGAGACAGACATTTTTTCTCCCAGATATGATAGAGACGGACATTTTTTCTCCCACACATGACACAGACATGACGTTATCTCCCACACATGATAGAGATAGACATTTTATCTCACACACATGATAGAGGCAGACATTTTGTCTCCCAAACATGATAGAGGCGGACATTTTGTCTCCCAACATGATAGAGACAGACATTTTATCTCCCACACATGATACACGGGGACATTTTATCTCCCACACATGACTGAGACGGACATTTTATCTCCCACACATGATAGAGACGGACATTTTATCTCCCACACATGACAGATGGGGACATTTTATCTCCCACACATGATAGAGGTGGACATTTTGACCCCCACACATGATAGAGGCAGACATTTTGTGCCCCACACATGATAGAGGCGGAAATTTTGTCTCCCACACATGATAGAGACAGACATTTTATCTCCCACACATGATAGAGGCGGACATTTTGTCTCCCACACATGATAGAGACAATTTATCTCCCACACATGATAAAGGACATTTTATCTCCCACAAATGATAGAGACGGACATTTTATCTCTCACATATGACAGAGACAGACATTTTTTCTACCAGACATGATAGAGACGGACATTTTATCTCCCACACATGAGAGAAACTCACATTTTATCTCCCACACATGATAGAGACAGACATGTTATCTCCCACACATGATAGAGGCGGACATTTTATCTCCCACACATGAGAGAGGTGGAAATTTTGTCTCCCACACAAGACAGAGGCAGACATTTTGTCTCCCACACATGATAGAGGCGGACATTTTGTCTCCCACACATGATAGACGGGGACATTTTATCTCCCACACATGATAGAGATGGACATTTTATTTCCCACACATGATAGAGATGGACATTTTATCTCTAACACATATTAAAGACAGAGCAGACATTTTATCTCCCACACATGATAGAGACAGACATTTCAGCAGCAGAATGGAAGGAAAGGAGACACACTAGTAATGACTAGTGGGTAGGCGGAGCCCAGATAGGATTGACACCTCAGATTATAAAGAGTGTTGACCGGCCCCTCCAGCTCGGGCTCCTCCTACTCCTGCTTCTTCAGTCTAAAATTTGAGGTCCAGAGGATGGTCGCTGCTGGAAGCAGCTCCTCAGAAAACTTTATTATTTTTATCGGACAAGAGACTTGGATCACCAGAAGTGGTCTAGAGGTCTTAGGGGTCTCAGCGCTGCTGGACCCCCACCTCTCCCTTGGCGGATCTGTATTACCCTGTATGGTGGTCCCTGCAGTTTCACGCCGGCCCTGGGGGATGAGGATTGCTTCCCTGGCGGGGACGCAAACCGCACATCGGGGGTCACTGCGTTCCCCGCCCGAGGGGGGAAGCGATGGGCACAGCGCCACAAACCCCTGGGGGTCCCTGTGGCGCTCGGCTGGTGAGTACCGCATTTTTATGTGAATGTGTGTGTGCTCTCAGCGGCTGCTGCGGCAGCCGCTGGTACATGTATTAGATGACATGTTTGGTGACTGTATTTTATGTCCGCAGTCAGATACCTGCAGGACAGAGGAGAGCAGAGAGCGAGGAGTTTGCGCTCTTTTTTGAAGCCGGAGGGGGGCGTGGCTTCACGCTTCCCGCTCTTTTTGTGACAGGAATCGCTCTGAGGAGACTGCAGCTTCACTGTCCTTCTCTTCCGGCTTCTCTCAGCGCGGCAGCCATTACAGAGGCTCCGGGCTCCTCATGCTCCGCTCCTCCTGTTTAAGGTATACTTTCACCGAGGCCAGCTGGGTGAGTGAATATCATCACCCCACAGCGCAGAACCTATCTGTGTTCCAAGTGACAGATAGCGTTTATCTGCAGCCGCGTTCTCTTATAGAGACCTGGGACTCGCACACTCCTTTTATTTTATATAGGGAGTTGTGGGGAGTTGGCGGCATTAACCCCTATGAAGGGTTAACCCTTTCAGCAATAACCGCCGCAGGTTCTACCCGGTAGGGATCAGAACGCAGGAGGTTATTTATATACTGAGAGATAGCTGGGGTAACTCTCTTCTTTAAGAGCTTTAACCCTTCAGCGTACTTGCTCAGTCTGCTTAGTAACCACACTGTTTCCAGTTACTAACAGGGTTTTGACCTGCCATTTACTGCTGACATGTCGGTTCAGGGTCCGGAAGGTGCGGACCATCTGCCAGATCCGCTACAGGATCAGTCGCAAGTATCTGATACGCAGACTTCGACGGCATCAAGCGCTGCGATTTACAGCGATACCAAATTAGATGCCATCGCTCAGTCAATTAATGGCTTGTCTGACCTTTTAGGTCAGTGGGTGTCAGCTAGATCCTCTCATGACAGGAAGCGGCGCAGGCCGGTGCCATCTTTTCCACGTAGCGAATCAGAGGTATCTGATATGGAATGCGGACAGGGTTCTCCTTCTGTTGTGACCCGCACCACAATTGTGGGTTTCCAGGGATATGGGGTACTCGGAGCCGAGCCTGTAGATTTCTATAGGGAATGTCACTGGTAGCGTGGCTCGTTCCGTGTCCCTGGCGGTCAGGCGTTAAAGGGGGAATATTTACAGGGGATTTAGTATATAACGGTTCGTGACGCCACCTGTAGTTGTCTGATCACTAAGACCAGCGCTGCAGTAGATCTCTGAGGGGATGTTGTGGCAGCTAGATGACGGGTCCCCACAGGTGGAACTGGTCCCTCAAAGTCCATGGTATTAATGATGTCGGGTGCAAATAAATAAATCAGTCTCACACCATCCAGCGTCTCTTCATACCTTTTACTTGTCAGATGATAAGGCAGGTCCCAGGGAGGCTGGTCGGGTGGAGGATGTGCTTTGAGATAACAGCTGAACAGGTTGGGGGCCTCCTTTACTTTCCAATATTATGAGTCCAACTAGCATAAAGCTTAGTTCACTCCAAGAACTCCAGCTAACTCCTCAGCTGTACTGCCCGGTCAGTTTTGTGGTCGGAGTCTTCCTTTAATGTGAGAGGGCTGAGTTCCTACTGTTGTCCTGCATCGACTCAAGGTTCCCACTCTCCCTGACCCCAGTTACGTACCGACACTCCAAGGGCTGCTTTCTGTGACCTAAGGTCCAGTAAGACTCTGGTTTTTCTACCACTACGCCTGAAGCTGTAGTGACACTTCGGTCCCCAGTGACCGGTGATCAATGTGCAGGATAGTCCAATCCTAAAGGCACGGCTATAACTTCTTCCACTGCGCCCTTCGCCCTGTTCGCGCTTGTAGCATAAGCACTCCACACTTCCTAAGGTAATGCAAGTCAATCCCTTCTTGCTTCTTCCTTGGAGCTCGCTAACAGATGCTCAGTATTCTTCTAGTTCAGGAGCACGTCGACTGAACTTCACTGTCCTTGGACAGGCGACTGAAGTTTCTGCTGCTAACCCTTCTCTCCATCCAACAGTCTGTCTGACTTTAGCTCACACCGAGCTCTGACAGGACATGTTATCTGATCTCCTCTCCTCCTGCAGACTGCACACTGACTGACCTGTCCGACGACAGGAAACTGACTGACTCGCTACATACCCTAAGGGTGTGTCCAAGTGTGTGGTGGAGTGAATGGTTATTAAGCATTAAACTTTTACCTCTCCGCACATCCTCCAGGGTACTGTGTGTGCCTTCACACCAGGGCTACACATTCCCCCATGGTAAAATACAGCACTCCCGGGCTGTGAAATACAAGAAGACATTTTGTTTTTATATTAACAATAAACATTAAACTCTTCCCATCCGGGAGGTAAGAATTTCTTAAACGTTGCATTCAAACATTAGACATAGAAAAATACAAAACATACTTTCCATAAATATATCATATCAACAATATTCTTGTGAAGGACCCGCACCAAACCTTCAACGTGGGTCCTGGGTGGGCTGCAGGACATCTGAATGCAGACCTCACTCAGTGCCACACCACAAGGGTTTTCTGTTCAGAGGTAGTTGTGGTGGTTTCATGTAAAACCAATATAATGCACCGAAGCGCAACTATGTACAAAGATAAGTTCTGGGCTGGCACAGTCCTCAGCCTCAAAGTCCATGACATAATAAAAGGACACATATATATTCTTTTCACTTCAATATTTACATTATATATCTATATATATACTTGTTTTAACTTTAAATTCACCTTACCCAACCAGGGTATTTGATGCAAAACTATGCACTCAACTTTTTCAAATTTTCACTCTGGTACCCAGCCGGGCATTCTACTCATTATATATATAAAACTATGTAAACCCTATACATAGCAATAAAGTGCAAAACAGCAATTATTTCTTTTATCAAAACTTTTTACATCTTCTTAGCTGCGGCAAACCCTGTCTGGGTCCTACCGTTCTTCACATTTTCTTGCTAACTTCAGTTACACTTTCCATCCCGGGGGCTGGAACAATGCGATGCTCTTTAGAGCACATGACAAATAGGTCGTGACCTGCTATCCGAGTCTGAGTAGCGACTGTTTTCATCCTCACTACGGTCCCATCGGGTGACTCCATCATGTAGGACGCAAGCGGTATCTCCGAAGGTGTCGCTGTTGGTGCCGCTATATCCGGCGGTGCAAATTGCGATTTGGAATGAGTCGTAGCTTGTGTCTTGGTACGAGGCACTGGCAGAGTAGAATATGCAGGGGGCGCTTCCAACTGTGACGTACGTTCATGGGGCGATGCCGGGGCACGGCCTGGTGCAGCGGGAGCTCGGGACTGTGACGCGCTGGCAATGGTGACGTTACCTGCGTCGGGGACGGGGTCTCTGACGACTGCGACATTTAAGGCATACCATTCTTTCATACCCCAGTGCCGTGTATAGGTTACTATGTCCCCATTGATTAGGTCCCTCCCGGGATGGCCGATGGGCAGGTGGGATTCTACGTCCCTGCGACTGACAAAGACCCCTGGGTAGAGGCCCGGTTCTCTAATGAAGCCCCAGCCCTTCCGGAGCTGGAACTCTGTCACACACCCCTGCCGCCGCGGTTCCCTTAGAGTACCTTTTTCCCGGCGGACACTTTCCTTATCCGCAATCAGCTGCTCGTACTGCCGCTGCCGGTTCCGCTGCACTTCCCGCTCTTCCTCCTGCCGGCGTCGCTGTTCCTCTTCGCGACGCTGCCACTCACGTTCCCACTGGGCGGCGTAGGCGACGTCATCCAGGCGCGCCATCTCATCCCAGTCGACGTCTGGTAATGATGGACAGGACCCCTCCGGTGTCCCTACCGGGGATCGATCATCTGCTGCGGCCTCCTGGCCGGGCGGGCGTTCCGGAACTGGCGGTACCTCCTCAACCTCCTTCGCTTCCACCGCTCCATCGGTAGGATCAGGGTCGGTCCTTTTGAGGGTAGCCTCCGGTTGCTCCTTAGCCTTGGGCAGCAGAAGTTTTGGTAATTCAAATCGTGGAGGGTCGTCGAGGGGAGAGAACACCGCGTCCCACAGCCGCCGCTGTATCTGGTTACGCCGGCGTTTCTCGATCTCCTCCTCGCCAGGTCGTTGCAGGATCATCTTCTTTAACCTTGCATTTTCCTCTCCAATCTCCAGCAAGGCTTGCTGCAGGTGCAGGACCACAGATGGTTCTGGTTCTAGTGGCAGCTTGGCTGGGAACGGGGCCTGCCTTCCACCGCTTCCCTGCTCAGCTGCACACATCCTGCCTCCATCATGTTCCAGAACACTCTCTCTTCTTCTAGAGCCGTCTGGTCTCTTCCGTGGAGGCGGGGTTTGCGTCTCCTCCTCTTCGCAGGGAAGGTGAAGAGGAGGCGGACCTCCTTTGCTGTAGGGCAGGATCGCATATTGTAATAGCACTTTGAGAGGGCAGGCATTCTCTTCGCGCCACAGGGGGCACACGCCCACGAATCCACGCCCACCTTCTTCTCCAGCGCCTGAGGGCGCGAATTTGGCGGCAAAATGGCGGATTTTAGCGCCAAAAATAGCAAACAGTCCTTTTTCACAAAAACACCTCCACAGGCACACAGGGCTCGCAATTTTGCGAGTTTCGCATCCTGTTCGTGACGCCAAGTTTTTGTTGTGACCCGCACCACAATTGTGGGTTTCCAGGGATATGGGGTACTCGGAGCCGAGCCTGTAGATTTCTATAGGGAATGTCACTGGTAGCGTGGCTCGTTCCGTGTCCCTGGCGGTCAGGCGTTAAAGGGGGAATATTTACAGGGGATTTAGTATATAACGGTTCGTGACGCCACCTGTAGTTGTCTGATCACTAAGACCAGCACTGCAGTAGATCTCTGAGGGGATGTTGTGGCAGCTAGATGACGGGTCCCCACAGGTGGGACTGGTCCCTCAAAGTCCATGGTATTAATGATGTCGGGTGCAAATAAATAAATCAGTCTCACACCATCCAGCGTCTCTTCATACCTTTTACTTGTCAGATGATAAGGCAGGTCCCAGGGAGGCTGGTCGGGTGGAGGATGTGCTTTGAGATAACAGCTGAACAGGTTGGGGGCCTCCTTTACTTTCCAATATTATGAGTCCAACTAGCATAAAGCTTAGTTCACTCCAAGAACTCCAGCTAACTCCTCAGCTGTACTGCCCGTCAGTTTTGTGGTCGCAGTCTTCCTTTAATGTGAGAGGGCTGAGTTCCTACTGTTGTCCTGCATCGACTCAAGGTTCCCACTCTCCCTGACCCCAGTTACGTACCGACACTCCAAGGGCTGCTTTCTGTGACCTAAGGTCCAGTAAGACTCTGGTTTTTCTACCACTACGCCTGAAGCTGTAGTGACACTTCGGTCCCCAGTGACCGGTGATCAATGTGCAGGATAGTCCAATCCTAAAGGCACGGCTATAACTTCTTCCACTGCGCCCTTCGCCCTGTTCGCGCTTGTAGCATAAGCACTCCACACTTCCTAAGGTAATGCAAGTCAATCCCTTCTTGCTTCTTCCTGGAGCTCGCTAACAGATGCTCAGTATTCTTCTAGTTCAGGAGCACGTCGACTGAACTTCACTGTCCTTGGGACAGGCGACTGAAGTTTCTGCTGCTAACCCTTCTCTCCATCCAACAGTCTGTCTGACTTTAGCTCACACCGAGCTCTGACAGGACATGTTATCTGATCTCCTCTCCTCCTGCAGACTGCACACTGACTGACCTGTCCGACGACAGGAAACTGACTGACTCGCTACATACCCTAAGGGTGTGTCCAAGTGTGTGGTGGAGTGAATGGTTATTAAGCATTAAACTGTTACCTCTCCGCACATCCTCCAGGGTACTGTGTGTGCCTTCACACCAGGGCTACACACTTCAAACTCAGAAGGGGAGTTATCCAATTCGGATAAGGAGATCGGCAGGGACATTCTTCTCTCATGTGAGCCGAACAGAGGCTTTAATTGAAGCTATGAGAGAGGCGTTACAGTTACCGGAAGAGGTAACTACACGGCCTGGTAAGTCGGGCCGCATGTACCAGGAGTACCATAAGTCGCGGTCAACATTACCGGCTCTGGAAGAGCTTAATACGGTAGTGGAGAAGGAACGTCTGTGTCCAGATAAACGTTTTCAAGGGACACGGTTCTTTGAAGCATTATATCCGTGTTCAACGGAATTGACGGATAATTGGATTCCTTCTCCTGAAGTGGATGTTCCTTTATCCCAGCTTAGTAAATCCTCATTGCTTCCTGTTAAAGGGAAAGCGAGTCTGCAAGAGCCGCTGGACAGAAAAACGGAGATGGCGGCGAAATCCATTATGAAGCTGCAGGTCATGGATTCAGAGCAGTACTAGGATCCATGTGTGCTTCTAAGGCTTCCCTGTGCTGGTTGGTCCGTTTACGGAAGGCGTTGCAAAATAGATCTCCATTATCCGAGATAGATGGACTTCTCGATTTATTGGAGACTGCAGCCCGATATAGCTGTGATGCAGGTCTGGATACTGCGTCATTATTATCCAGGACGCAATCCTCAGCGGTCACAGTCAGAAGAGCACTGTGGCTTAGACAGTGGACCGGGGTCGCGGTTTCCAAGCAGGGTTTACTATCTTTAGCCTACAAGGGTGGTCAGCTATTTGGATCTGATCTCACAGAGCTGATTGCCAAGGCAAAGGCTAAAGAAGCGGCTTTACCACACCGAAGGGCTATGGCTTCTACGTCTGGCAGACCTAGTGCCGGTAATGGTCGGCGGTATTTTCGGTCTAGGGGACGATCCGGTCAGTCTTCTTAGGGATCGGGTCGTCCCTCTTTTTCGGGAAAGAAGTCTTCTCAGAAATCCCGCACCCCTTGGAAACAAAGTTTCCGCCAAGACAAGCGGGAAACTGACAAGAAGCCCGCCAAGTCAGACTGACGCCAGGTCCTCACTCGAGGGCTCTCGAGTGGGGGGTCGCCTGCTCCAATTCAAGGCGAATTGGATTTCCCGCGTTCCGGATTCCTGGGTAACGCGAGTTGTGTCGGCAGGCTATTTCATAGAGTTTTCTTCTCGACCCCCGGACATGTTTTGCCAGTCTCGCATTCCGTCAGAGCCCGAGCTATTTGCCGCTCTGCTGCGAGAGGTGGAATTCCTTCTGCAGAAGGGTGTAGTAATACCGGTTCCGACAGAGGACCGGGGAAAAGGTTTTTATTCAAATCTCTTTGTGGTCCCCAAAAAAGAGGACAAATTTCGTCCTATTCTGGATCTCAAAAGATTGAATCAGCATGTCCACACCCAAAAATTCTGCATGGAGTCACTTCGCTCCGTTGTGGCAACCCTGTCGCAGAACGACTTTCTGGTGTCAATCGACATTCGCGACGCTTATTTGCATGTTCCCGTCGGAAGGGCTCACCAGCGCTTCCTTCGTTTGCCATAGGTCAGGACCATTACCAATTTGTGGCCCTGCCATTCGGCTTGGCTTCAGCGCCCAGAGTTTTTTACAAAAATTCTAGCGCCTCTCATGGCAATTCTTCGAAGACAGGGAGTCACGATTATTCCCTATCTGGACGACCTTTTGATTGTGGCGTCCTCAAAGGAGGAGGCGGTGACGGCTCGCAATCTATCCCTTCAGCTCCTGGAGGACTTCGGGTGGCTGGTCAATTGGGAGAAGTCGTCTCTGGAACCGTCGCAGTCAGTCCTGTTTTTGGGGATGCATTTCGACACGGTACGGGCAGTGGTGTCCCTACCTCCGACAAGCGGGCATGTCTCCTTCGACATGTACAGACTATGAAGTCTTCGACAGCAATGTCCCTTCGGAAGTGTATGCGCCTTTTAGGTCTGATGGTGGCTTCCATGGAAGCACTTCCGTTTGCCCAGTTTCATTCCAGAGCCCTCCAAAGGCTCATTCTGAGTCATTGGGATCGATCGCAGATTGCACTGGATCGCAGTATCCTCATCTCTCGCAGGGTGCGAGAGTCCCTAAGTTTGGTGGTCACGTCCAGGAACGTTATCACTGGGAAGTCTTTCCTTCCTCCGAGGTGGTCGGTCATAACCACCGATGCCAGCCTGACGGGCTGGGGGGGTGTCTGGAACGATCTCTGGTTCAGGAGTATGGTCATCGGAAGAGTCTGTTCTACCGATCAACATCTTGGAATTGAGGGCAATTTTCCTTTGCCTCCAACACTGGACGGTCCCTTTGAGCGGTCTACCAGTCCGAGTGCAGACAGACAACGCAACGGCGGTCGCGTATATCAACTACCAAGGCGGGACGAGGAGTTCCAGGCTCATGGTGGAAGGTCTCGGATCCTGAATTGGGCCGAGGACAGAGTACCAGCCATCTCTGCGATTCACATTCCAGGAGTTCAGAATACCACGGCGGACTTCCTCAGTCGAGAGAAGATGGATCCCGGAGAATGGAGTCTTCA
>JARQOD010013654.1:0-14494 GCA_033576555.1 Oophaga sylvatica
ACACTGCAAAAGCGAGGGGATGGGTGTGAGTTTTTAAAGGGGGAATGGAAGTGGAGAAGCCTTTTGGACCTAAAAAACGGTTAAAAAAACCCAAATTTTTTTGGGGTTCATTTTTTTTTTTTTAAAATTTAAAAATTCGTGTCCCCCCAAAAATAAAAAAAAAATCAGGGTGGGTACCGCCAAAAAGCTCCCCCCCGACAATGGGTGCGTTTGGGTTTAAAAAGTGGGATGAAAATTTGAATAAACAATGTGAAAAAAAAAAAAATTCCCCCTATGAAGATTTCCACGAAAACGTTGGGTTAAAAATTAAAACCTTCCCCCTTGTGTTCTTTCCCGCCCTTTCCCTTTTTTCAAAATGCCCCAAAAAAAAAAAAAACCTTTTTCCCCAAATGAAATTTTTCACAATGTGATAGAGGGCATTTTTTTTCAAATAGTTTAATTTCCAAAAACATCATTTTCAAAATAATTTATTTGATTTGCTGAATTTTTAGCTCTCTCTAGATTATTAAAAAGTTTTGTGGGGTTTGTAAAAAAAGGGAAAATAAAATTTTTTAAATTTTTTCCCCAAATTTTTAAAGTTGCCCCCATTCCGATTGGGGCCATTTTTCTTATTTATGTTAAACCCAGATCAAAAAGGGGTTTTTATGTTGTGAATTTGGAGATGCTTGGGGTGAACCCCCTCTGGGGTTGGGGGGGATTTAACCTATGTTGAATACCAAGACCCCCCCAGAAAACGATTTTTTAGGGGGTAAAAACGGGCCTGATATAATGAGCGACCTCCCTGATCCCCCGGTGACAATTGGCTTCCTGGTTAGGCTGGAACACTTCTTTCCGCTGTCCCCCTTGTTTTCAATAATTTCCCTTTTAGTTTTTTTTTGGGGTTTTAAATTTCCTTTTTTGCTGATTCTTTTTGGTTCGGGAGTCCCCTTTGGGGGTTTTGATGGTCTCCGATCGTTTTTTGTATTTTTCATTTGCTCAGTTGTGTGAAATTTTATGCTGGGTAGTACGTGTCCACACCAGAGATTGATATAGGTGGCGAGACCGGTGGTCTCAGTGTTTTTGGTTCAGAAGTGTTGGAGTTTATCCCTAGGGTTTTTTCGGGGTTTTGCGACAGTATCCTCTGTCCCGTCCTACTAGACAGTTTTGGGCCCCCAGCGTTTGCTCAATCTATTTTCTGTCTGTGTTCGTATTTTTATCTTGTCTAACCGCCATTATATGTTTGGGTCTTCCTACTCTTTTGGGGTCTACTCCGGGGAAAGTTAGCTTTCCTCTTTCCATCTTCAGGTATAGCTATTTTCTCCGGCTGTCCCGAGGCGGTCTAGGACCACCGTAGGTACGCTCCAACGGCTGCTTCTAGTTGTGCAGTTAGTTTAGGTGGGTCTGCAACTATTAGTTTCCAACTCTCTGGTGTTAGGCTGCCTATGCATTTTTTTGCTCCTGCCCCTCAGCTACCGAAACATAACAGATTTATGCTTGAGGGCAAGATTCACAGTTTACATTACTTGTTTATTATCTTTTTTTTGCCACTTTGTTTTCAACTGAAGCGATGGAAAAATTTAAATATTTATTTTAATTTAAAATGCGTTAAAATTAAGTTATTGATTATTTATTTCCCCCTTTTTACGTCTGAGGACGGAGCCGTCTGGGGAGTGTGGGATTTAGCAATAAGTAAGTTAAGCGTGTTAGTGATAAAATAGGAATTCATATATATTTGTATAATATGCATGAAATTTCCCTTGGAGGATGTAAAAAGTATCTGATATTGACACCTGCTAAATAGAAGAAAAATTGTAATGAGTTGGGGGATCATGGTAAGAATTTGCTGAAAGCCTTTTGAGACTTTTTTGTTATTACTCTTCGCCGTCTTCGGCTTTGCCAAGGAAAAGGTATGGCGGAACGTGCGGATGTATTGTAAATGATTTATTTCTAATCATATACTGGACAGGTGAACCTACGCTTGTTCTAGTGATCTAATGGGTAAGAATTGATTGAGATCCTGAGAGATTCCAGAAAATACGCTCTATGCAATTGCTTACACACGAATTAATGAATAATAACAGATAGTTCTAAAAGTACACACGCACAACCGGGATGTGTTTTTCTTTACCTTTCTTCAAGTTGAGTGATATGAGATGACTAGCTTTTAATTAAAAAAAAAATTGGATTTGTTGATACCTGCTGGGAGATGTATTTAATATATGTGTCTATATGTGGCCACCTAGTGGTTGGATGGGAATTGCAGCCTGGTGAGAGTTTTTCTAGCATGTAACAGTATTGTACTGAATTTATCAAAATTTATATACATTTAAATCATAAACGTATTGTTTAGGGTCTGCGGAACGCACCAAATAAATACAAATAGTGGGTGCGTTCGCAGCCCGGGGTCCACCATGCAGGCAGATCCTGCTGCTAGTAAGATGGCGGTAAAGGCGAATTCTGTTACTTCACAGAGCCGCAAACATTGATGCTGTGGCACTATATGGCTGTATAAGCGAACTCTGTTACACCACAGAGTCGCTGCGGTAAAGCCGCCGAGATAGCGACTGTGTCCTGTTAACACCACAGGGCTACACAGATAACTGCTGTGCGGATAGCAGTCCGTGGTCATGCAGTCAGCAACACAAACAAACAACTCCTCACCGGAGAAGCCGGTATTCTAGGGGCTTATTTCAGCCAAGCCCTGAACATGTGCATACAATCTCCTCACCGGAGGTGCCAGTATTCTAGGGGTTATTTCAGTCGAGCCCTAACCAATGCATGCATGATCACACTGGCGCAAAGCACATAATGCAATTGATATAGCGCATGGCCGCAAGGGCCCTGCAACCCTTTTTATAGTAATAACTACAGGACCTGCCAGAAAAGGACCAATGAGAAACTGTTCCAGAACACATGAAGTTCAGGACCTTCCTGGCGGACCAATAGGAGCTGCTGCAGTACTTGAGCATGTGACCCCTGATCTCCAATGAAAAATCTTACCATGGGCATGCTCAGAAGGGGAAACGAAAGGACTTAGTCCAAAAGACGTCTGCTCGCCGCTGAGCAGTACTGGCTACAATAGCAAAACCCTGGAGAGGCAGCAGCAAGTCTTGCACAGTATTAGACCGGCGAGACGCATGATAGTGAAAACAAAAATATCATATGGTAAATGCAACAATTGATATAAATATTTCCAGTGAAATGCTCACAGCAAAAAAGTAGGTAGAGTTAGTTAAGAAAAAAACAGTGTTCTAAAAGAAGTATATGCTGCTGTCAGCAATACATGTCCCTGATTAGCATGCAGCCCACGGGCACAAGATAGTAAAGTGCAACAGTGCAGAGAGGTAGCCAGCGTACAATTCTAGGTAAAGTGACAGTGCATGTAAGGGAGATAAAAGCACATGGGTAGCAAATATGAGTAGGATTACATTATTTAAATGTACAGTCAGAAGCACAAGCCTAGGGTTAGTCAGACTTTCCCCAGGCCCCGACGCGCGTTTTTGCTGGCACTTCCTCGGGGGGAAAATTTGTATACAGTATTCGACACACATTAGGAAAGATCAGCCGCCTTGTTGATACCAACCAAACAACATTAGACAATATCTTTCACGACTCCCCTAATCATTCACATTCATTCATCATCCTATGTTCTGTATCAAAGAGCACTGGTATCTTATCCCCTGGGGACATAAGGATCAACTGTTGGCAATCTGACACATTATACTGTCGTCCGATTGACGAATTGTTGGGTTCAACTCAGTGGTGTAACTTGAAGCTCGTAGGCCCCAGTGCAAAATCTCAAACAGGACCCCCAACATTGGAGATTTTTAATGCTAATAGTGTTTTAATATGGCCCAAGGGACCTTTTAGTCTCCGCTGGGGCTTCAGGGCCCGGATGCAATTGCAACCCCTGCAAACTTTTAAATCATGCCCTTGGTTCAACCGACTTCATTCTAATGTTTTTGCGGGCATTCTAATGTTTTTAGGTAAACCAAATGCTAGTGGAATTTGTAGAAGATACAAAGCCCACTACTCATGAATTTTGTCTGGAATGGGATTTACCGTACTTTTATTTTCAGATTCCAATAAGAAAAAGATACAGATAAAAATGTCACCAGACAACGCTCTAAGTCTACTAATGTATAAAGCAGTCGCAGCATGGGACTAAAATGTACTGTGACATGTTAGATACTAATGGCTGTTATCTGTGGAGCCCCTAAACAGTCATAATAGTGGGCTTGGAAATACTTTCCAGAAGATAGGATTAGTATATATAAGCAAGGCAATCGTATTCAATCCAAGAATGGTTTGAAAGTAGCTGATTGAAATATTAAAACTTAACCTTTAATCTTTAAAAAACTGAACAAAAGTGCAAAAATTTGCTGATGTGCATGTGCAAAACAAAAAAAACCAATACACAGTGTCTATAAACAAAAAGGGACAAAATATCCAATGGTTTACCAAAAACTAATGATGGACGTAGTGCTTCTATACGACAACTTGACCATACTATTAAATGGGACTATTACAAAGATCAAAATACCCTTATGTTTAGTGGTTTTTTTTGTCAAGAGTATAGTTCCTTTCTGTGGGAGGCCTTTTTAAAGCTGAGACCACGTTTTATAAATGAATAATGCCCCTCAATGCACTTCGTCCATATGAATATTTTGGGATTGGTTTTTTTGGACATTAGTCAATTGCTCCTTATAGTTTTGGAGCTTAAAATATATGCACCTGTCATATAGATGAATAATAAACAGCCCCTTTTTCCCAATACCATCAGGGGTAACAGTATACATGACTCTGTTTTATTAACCCCCACTGTGGTTTTCAAATTTTTTTTGGTATCATCTGCGGCTTATAGTGTGGGCATGATTCATCTCTCCTGGGGGATCCCCTCCGTGACCAATGTCAGTTAGGCGGTTTCAACCCCAGGGCGTCTCCCCACGCGTTTTTATCCAGTAAAGAAACTTCGGGGAGATTTTAGAACATTTAGCAGCGACAGGACTGTGGTTGAAACCCCCTAACATGACAAAATGGTCACGGAGGGGATCTCCCAGGAGAGATGAATCATGCCCGCACTATGAGCCGCAGATGAGTACCGCAAAAATTTGAAAACCACAGTGGGGTTAATATAAACAAGTCATTAAACTGTTATCCCCTGATGGTATTGTGGGACAAAGGCATGTTTATTAATTCATCTATATGACGGTGCATATATTTTAAGCTCCAAAACTTAAAAGGAGCAATTGACTAATGTCCAAAAAAACCAATCCCATAAATTCATATGGACGAAGTGCATTTGAGGGGGCATTATTCATAATATAAAACGCTGGTCTCAGCTTTAAAAAGGCTCCCACAAGAAAGGAATATACCCTTTACAAAAGCCACTAAACAATAAGGGACTTGATCTTTTGTAATAGTCCCATTTAATAGTATGGTCAAGTTGTCGGTATAGAAGCACTATCGTCCATCATTAGGTTTTGGTAAACCATTGGATTTTTTTTGTCTTTTTTGTTTATAGACACTGTGTATTGGTTTTTTTTTTTTTTTGCACATGCACATCAGCATTTTTGCACTTTAGTTCAGTTTTATATAAGAGATTAAGGTTAATTTTAATATTTCAATCAGCACTTTTCAAATAAATAGGATTAGTTAAAGTAATGTACAATTGCTATCCAAAAATTTTCTAATGATTATTTTTTCTTTTTTTAAAATTATTTGTGATCCTCGTCTATTTTTAGCTGAGATCGGGAATAACCAGTCACATAAGGGGCGAGATAAGAAACTTTATAAAACAACTTTTTTTGCCATACTCTGTCGGGAGACGCTATTCTATAGGTGTTTTGTGTAGTCATCTGGAGGTTTTAAAATGATTTTGCAGTTGTTGAGGGCTTTGCTAGCATGTGATTTTTTGTTGGCAGGTTTTACAGTTCATATTGTCCATTTTTCCCATCAACATACACTAACAGCTTGGCTAAAACATCCACACGACGATGTTTCCCAAATTTCCAACAAATTGGTTAAGGCTCTAATTTCTCACAATATAAAATTAATTTCACAGTTATAGGTTGAAAAAAGACCAGGTCCATCAATTCAATTTTCTCCACCAATTAAAATCTCATGACATGCTAGTAAAGCCACACAGGTTTATATCACGTCATATCCAACAGGTGGACACATCTAGCAGAAAACCCTCTCGACAGACACTTTTCTGAGTAGTATTAGGCTTTAGAATCGATTTACTTTTTCTCCAAAAGCAGAGCCATTGCCATCCATTGGCGTGTGCAGTATTGTAGTTTGGCAAGCAAAAGTGATGTGCGGGCTGCTGTCACGCTGTCTAATGATATGTATACAATGTCAGAAAAACTATTAATACAGGAAAACACTCTTACAACAACTATTTATAGCAAACAGCTGTAAGTATAGAATAGATTACCTGACACAATATTGCTGAACTCAGGGTTAATCTTGAGGATTGATGACTGAAAAGGAAAGAGGGGACCGGGATCTAACCTGACCCTAAACTGGGGTCCTAACTAATCCTCACTTGGAGGACTGATAATGGTTCAGAGGTCCAATCCCCAAAACCTAACCTGTCTCTACAGACCTGGACCCTGTAATCAGTCCTAAGAAGGACGGGACTACCACCAAAGGGATATGGGCTGATCTCACTAAATAACACGATTAGAATATAAGACAGACAGGAAACACTCGCTTGCATACACACTCAAACACCAAAGGAAATAAATGGTTGGGAAATAAACTCTAACCAAGTTGAGCTTAGAAAACTAAGGAGCTCACAACTAAGTCTATACAGATTCTTTCCCTATCTGTGGTCTGCATAAAGGTTTCACTGGCACTCCCAAAAAAGACAACCAGGAATTTAAGGAAACAATCAACAATAATCAATTGCACGGGGAGAAACTGACCAGTCCCAGACGAGCACAGACAGAATTAACCCTAGTGCAAACACAAAGAAACAGGCTCATGTGAGAAGTCAAATGTGCAACCCGACGATCTTCGTGGCAATGCACACATGAATACCCCCCCTTCTACGAGGGGCCTCCGGACCCTCAGGGCCGGGCCCCTGCCCGGGTGAGTTCGTGGAAGGTCCGACCAAACATCTGGTTACATCAGACGCAGGGACCCCGTCCTCCCCCCTCTGGACCATACCCCTTCCAAATGCACCAAGTACGAAGGGGACCGGCGATTCAGACGTGAGTCAAATGATCTTTATACTTGAAATTCCAATTACCATTGACCAACACAGGAGGGGAGGTAGAGGTGCGGTATGACTGGTGCCACATACCTTTTAAGTAATGACTTGTGGAACACATTATAAATTTTTAAACGTAGGAGGGAGGTCCGACGAAAATGCCACAGGATTAATTATGGAAATGTCCTGTACGGCCCATGAATCTGGGACCCAGCTTCCAGGAGGGCACTTTAAGTTTTATATTCCTGGTAGACAACCATACCAGATCGTTCACATTCAGATTGGACCAGAAACTCTCCTCCTATCAGCCATACGTTTGTAACGGTTCCCCATGCACTCAGATTATTAATACACCCCCTCCACACGAAGCAAGTGGCGACGAGAAACGCTCCCCCTCAGGAACCCCAAAGGGCCCCCCCCCTTGAAAGTACAAAAAATGGGGATGGAAACCAAAATGCCCCAAAAAACGGGGATTACCAGTGGACTCGCTCCCCCGTTGTTAAAAGCGAACTCTGCCAGAGGCAAGAAAGAAGACCATCCTCTTGGTTTCTGAGACAAAAACCGGAGATTTGTCTCAAGCTCTGATTCAGACCCCTTGTCTGACCATTTGGGCTGCGGATGAAAAAACCGAGGAAAATGACAATTTTCATCCCCCGACGTAAACAAAATGCCCCCCAAAATTTGGACAAAACTGAGACCCCCTATCTGACACCACATCAGAAGGCAACCCCTGAAGTCTAACGATTTCCCCTGAAAAAACCCTGCGCCAGAGTTTTAGCATTAGGGAGTGCAGGAAGAGCAACGAAATGTGCCATCTTATGAACCTGTCAAACCACCAGTATGACAGTATTCCCTGCGACGGAGGAAGGTCCGTAAGAAGTCCATAGATAAATGAGTCCATGGACGCTCCGGAATTTCAAGGGGAAAATGGTCCCAGACGGACGGGTTTTGAGGGTTTTAGAGCGAGCACAACCCCACAGACGCGACAAAAGTTTTTAACACTTTATTAGCATTTAGGCCACCAAAAACCCCGGGGAGAAAGATCTAAAGTAGCCTTACCCCGGGATGTCCTGCAGAGCAAAATTTGATGTGCTCAATAACCTTTTGTTCAACGATTTGGGGCAACAGTCTCCCTGGAGGTCCTGCAGGGGGTTCCCCTGAGCCTTAACCCTCCTCCAAGCTCAGAAATACAGCCGACACTACACCCCTCCTGAAGGTGGACTCCCGGGTCATGTTTTCCCCCCCGGGCCCTGGGAAACTGCGAGACAAGGCATCAGCCTTTTCATTTAGACCCCGGCGATAAGTGACGACAAATTAACTGGTAAAAAACAACGACCTCGAGCTTGTTGGATTCAGACGCTTAGCGGATTCCAAATACAACAGGTTCTTGTGATCAGTAATAAAGGTAACCGGGTGGACTGCCCCCTCCAAAAAGTGACGCATTCTTCAAAAGTAACTTAATGGCCAAAAGTTCCCTATTGCCGAATCATAAAATTCCTTTGGCGGACGACAATTTCTTAGAAAAAAGCGCACGGATGCCATTTACCAGAGGCGGACCCTGGGGGACAAAATAGCCCCACCTTCCCTCAGACGCATCCACCTTCACAATGAAGGCTGAGATGCATCTGGTTGGATGAGAACGGGTGCCGAAGCAAAACATTTCTTCAAAGAGGAAAAGGCTTGGCAAGCTTGTCCGACCATTTAGAAAAAAACCGTCCCCTTTTTCCTTGTCGTCATGAAGGGTTAGCACAGATGAGAAATTACAAATAAATTTCCGGAGTATTTAGCAAACCCCAAAAAACGCTGCAGAGCCTTAAGATCCCCTGGTGATCCCATTCAAGCACTGCTCTCACCTTTTCAGGTCCATACGGGAAACCGGAGGCTGACACCAAAAAACCCCAAAAAAACTGAAGTTCCTGTACGGAAAAATAACACTTCTCCAGTTTGGCGTATAGTTTATTGTCTCGCAAGATCTGCAACACTGTCTCACATGCTCCTGATGAGACACAAGATTGGCGAGTAAATTAGAATTTTCGCCAAATATACAACCAAAAAACAGCCCACAAGGTGACGAAAAATGTCATTAAACAAAATGTTGGAATACTGCTGGTGCAGTAGTCAGCCCAAAAAGGATGATTAGGTTCTATAATGTCCCTCCGGTGTTAAAGCAGTTTTCCACTCATCCCCTTTTTATCCTAATCAGATTATACGCCCCCTGAGATCCAATTTAAAAAAACCATTTGGCCCGCCAACAATTTGATTGAAGAGATCAGGAATAAGGGGGAGCGGATACGGATCTCGAACAGTAATCCGATTAAGTTCGCGGAAATTCCAAGCAAGGGCGTAGGCCTCCATCTTTTTTTCACAAAAAGAACCCGCGTACTGGGGGAAGATGAAGGTCAAATAAGCCCTTTGGCCAGACTTTCAAAATATAATCTTTAAGCCTGCCCTCAGGACCGAAGAGTTTATATAACCTAGCTTTAGGCAATTAGCATCAGGAAGGAGATTAATAGAGCAGTCATAAAACCGATGAGGGGCAACTCCTGACCCCCTCCTCAGAGAAAACATCCCCAAAACCCTCCAAAAAAGGAGGCAATGTACTAGGCACGACCGCACTGATGACTGTGTTCATGCAGTTGCTTTTGCAAAACTCACCCCATTGGCTTATTTATCTGGACTGCCAATTAATCACAGGTTAGTTTAACCAACCAAAGAAGTCCCAACACAATGGGAGTAGGTAGACCCTCCAACACATAAAAGATAATTGTTCCCCATGTATTGCCCTACCCCAAGGGCAATGTTATGAACCTCATAAAAAAGCTAAACCTTGGCCGAGAGGCCCGGGTTTAATGGAGAATATAGGGACGGTTTGACCAATACACTCAGATGCTACCTTGAGCCTGAGCAAAACTGAGCGTCAACCAGATTAGCCCGGAACCACTAACAAAAAGAACAGACCCAAACTCTCCACTTCGTACCAACTACCACCTCCACGGTACAAGGAACTGAGAAGAACTGGCGGATGAAATAAAATACTCCAGGTTGTCGCCACCACACAACCTGGGATTAACAGTTTTCCGGCGACTTTTGGGTCAACAAGGCCGGGATGGACCCTTCTCCAACAAAAATGTCCCTCTTTCCCGCAGAAAAAACATCTTCTAGTCCTGGCGGGTACCGCCAATCCCCCCCTACGAATGATGTCCCTCCCAACTGCATAGGCTCATCCCAACAGACAAGGGGAACCTCAACATAAGGGACTTTAGTGGTAGGGGGAGAAAACAACAGGGAGTGGGGGTTTCCTCACCCTCTCCCGAAGCCGTCTATCGTACGGATAGCTAAGGCCATAGCAGCTCCAGAGAAAGGGGGGATCATACTGAGCCAAAAGTCTTTTAATTTATCAAAAGCCCATGACAAAACTGGCTCCTAAGAGTGGGGCATTCACTGAGTATCTGTGGCCCATTACGAACTCAGAAGCAAATTCCTCTGCCGGCGATCTCCCTGCTGTATTTACGTAAATTTTGTCTCAGCAAGAGAGACCCGATCTGGGTCATCATATCCAATCCAGGGCAGTAAAAAATTGATCTACAGACAGTGAGTGGGGATCCCGGAGGAAGGGAAAATGCCCGGATTGAGGGTCCCTTGCAGAAGTGAGATAACAATTCCCATCTCTGTCCTCACCCCTGATGTCGAGGGGCCCAAGCCGAAAATCAAATTTTCATGCCTCCCGAAGGTGAAAAATTTGTCTCGCCCAGTGAACCTGTCCGGGAGAGCTATTTAGGTTCAACTCTGGTTTTTCTTTCCCGGGAGACAAAACTTTGGACTTAATTTCGTCAGCTCCCTGGATAATCCCTGCAAACTGCAGAGCCAGCTTGGCTACTGGATCCATGGAAACTGGAGATAATTTTTATGGCCAGAAAATTCACGCTGCTAATATATGTATACAAATAAAAATTAAACGGAACAACACTCTAAAAAAAAACAAAAAAAAAAACACAAGAAAGTTTAAATTTAATTTACCTGCCCAAAAACGGGAAAAACCCGGGGTTAAACTTGAGGAGTGAAACAGGAAAGAGGGGCCCGGGAAAAAACCTGCCCCCCAAAACGGGGGTCCTAACTAACCCCTCCCCCCTTTGGGAGGTATTAAAGGGTTGAGGTCCAAGTCTCCAACCCAAACCCCTGCCCCCTAAAAAACCCCGGCCCCCCGAAATCAGCCCCAAAAAGGGACCCCTGATACCCCCAAAAGGGAAGGGCTGACCCTTAAATAAAAAATTTTTGACAAATAAGACGACGGGGAAAAACCCCTCGCTTGCTACACACTAAAAACCCCAAAGGGAACAAAAATGGTTGGGAAAAAAAATTAAACCAATTGGCTTAAAAAAAACAAGGGCCAAAAACTAAAGTCTTAAAAATTCTTTCCCCATTTTGGGGTCTCCCTAAAAAGGTTTTCAGGCAACCCCCCCAAAAAAGCCCAAACCAGGTTTTTTTAAAAAAACCCAAATCAAAAAAAAATAAATTTTCAGGGGGAGAAACTGAAAACCCGCCCCCCACCCCCACCAGGACAAAAATTAAAACCCCCAAACTCCCAAAACCCCAAAAAAAACAGCAGCTCAGTTTTTGAGAAAAAAAAAATTTTGGAAAAAACCGCAAAAAGATTTTGGGGAAAAAGGCAAAATGAAGCTGCCCCCGGGGAAAAGGGTTTTTAGGTTGGGGGAAAAATTTAATTTTTTTTTTTAAAAAACCCAAATAAAATTTCCCCCCCCCCTTTCTAAAGGGAAAAAAAAAAACCCTTTGGGGAAGGGGCCCCCAACATTTGTTTTTTTTTTTTGAAAAGTTCCCCAAAAACACTTTGGGTTGTGAAAAAAAAATTTTTCTTATATTCTTTGGATTTTTTTTTTTTCCCCTTGAGCGCAGTCCACACATATTCTTCTATCTGGACAAATGCTACTCCAGCCAGGGGTTTTAAAACCATGGACTTTCGGGTATCTCCCCCGTGTTGTGTCCATAAAACAACCCTTGCAGGTGATAAATACCATGTAATACTGCTTTGCTCCACTGAATTAATATGGTTTAAGGCGCGGGTTTTTAGAAAATTCCCCCTTTCCAAAATTTTAAAAAGGGGCAAAATTTCAAAAACCCCCAGAACAGGTTTTATAATCGTAAATCTTCGTCTCCTTTTGGGTTTTTTACCCCCTTTAATTGCCATTTCCTTGTCAGGTAATCCATATAGGCGAGATAACCACGTTTGATATTTTCTATTTTGGGTTTGGGTTAAAATTTTAAAAATTTTATTTTGGGGGAAAATTCAATTATGATGATCGCCACTTGCAGATTGAAAAACGATTTTCCTCGATGTAACCTTTTTTTTGGGTCCAAAACTCGTTGTTTTAAACCGGAGTCAAAATTCCCATTCTTAGATAAAGGTTTTTTATGTCTGAAGCCCACAAATTTGTAACAGGTTTTATAAGTGCTAAGAAAAATTTGAAGCGTGCAGCGATACAGGGAGCCATATAACCCGTTCGTCATGACCCCAAAAATAGATTTGCTTTTTTAAAAAACTTTTTGGAAATCTGGGGACGCCATCGGGTTTTTTGTACGCCGTTGAGCTTTTGCAGACATCAGCATTTCTTTTATTGCACTCCCGGGAAATTTTTAGCAATAAAATTTTTGGGAAAAATCTTTTAAAACTGACAAACTTCTGGTATCCAGCATTTTTTTCTATTTTTTTTTTCCCCCCAAAATTGTTTGTCACAAACTTAAAAACGTGGATCTATGAACGCCGGAGGCCATAAATGAAATTTAATCCCATCTTTCTCATATACGTATTCCCCTTTTTTAAAAAAGTTTTTCCCCAAATTTTAAATTTTTTTTAGCTTTTATATTTGAAAAAAATTTAAAAAATAAACCTTAAAAAAAAAGTTTGGGGGTGTTTAGATGATAAAAAATTTTTCTGTTTTGGTCACCACTTGGGGGGGGCACATTGCTATAAAACCCTCACTTTTTTCGCAAAAAAGAAAACCCCCCTAGCGGTGGCTTTTTGGGGAAAAAAACATTTAAACGAGGGGAAGGGGGGTTTTTTTTTAATTTGAAAATTATGGGGTTTAAAGAGATCCATAGACTCTGAAAGAAACTGTTTGAATTAAAAATAGATCCTTCCCTTTCCCCAAATGTATTGGTTTTAGCCTCAGCTGAATCTTGAGTAAAGCCCTGTGCCCGAGAATTACTTGTGCTGTTTCTTTATTTCTAAAAAAAGGGGGTTTTACATAAAAAAGTGTATGTACCCCATAAAAAAAAGTATACAGGGCCCCTTAAAAGGGGTTAAAAATCTCCATATTTAGATTTAGTGGGGTAGGAAATCCCCACACCCACATACAATTAGACCCATAGGCCCAAAAAATTAAATTTAGGCCAAAAAATTTTTCTGGAATTTACAAAGTTAAGGAAAAAAAAAGATTTGTTTTTTCTTGATGTAGAAAAACCGCTGATATTGGCAGCAGAAAAACCCAAGGATATTGACAAAATTTTCCCAACAAATGATTGCAAGGGAGGGTTTAAAGGGTCCGTCATTTGATGTCATACGCCTTTCCCCAAATTTTTCCCCCCGGGATGCCTTGTAGGGGTCTCTCCAAAAAAACACAGGGGCGCTCAGAAGATCAAGTGGTTCCCGGATTTTGGGAGGAAAATGGCCAAGAAGTGCCCCCGAATGTTTGTGTTTTAAGGTTAAGAGGGTTTACCAGTAAAAAGTATGGGAAAAAAGTATGCAAAGGGGCTCTCCTCCGAAGGAAAAAAAAAACTGTCTCTTTAGCCCCCACCCATAGGTGGCAGTGTTTTGGCTCATTTTAGAGACTTTAAAAAAATCAATTTAAACGGGCCCATATTGCTCTACTGATTTGGCCTTTATGCCAAGACTTTTGAAGTCAAATTTATGTAGAGAAGTAGCTAGCACCAGCTCTATAGGGTTTCTGAATGTATGATTTAGTGTGCCTTCCCAAGACAATTCCAAAAAAAGCAGATATAGTTGTTTTCCTTAAAAAAATTTCAACATCGAGCATTGTTTCTAGGGAGACTACTGTTCTCCCACCAAAAAAAATTTGGCTGACATCCTAAGGCAATGGCCCAAAACTTTTTAAGGGGGCGATTTTGACTTTTTGGGTTGCTATTCTAATAGGGGGCACTAGTTTTAATTCCCTTTTCCCCTGTGCTCCTGCGCAGGCAAATGTTTTTTCTTTCCCCCCAAAAAGGGGAAGCAAAGTACTGTAATCGCATGGGGGAAAAGGGAAAGGGCAAGGGCATTTCTCA
>JARQOD010013655.1:0-14488 GCA_033576555.1 Oophaga sylvatica
CCACACTGGAGGAGCTCATTACCATATCCACCCGCATCGACCTCCGTTTTAACGAGCGGAGGTTGGAGCGGGTCCAGTGTAGGCAGAGGTTCTGGCTGGCACCCACCTTCGCCAGACCTCTTGAATCTTCCAGTCAGGCGCCCGATTCCCCTGAGGCCATGGAGATTTCTCGAGCGAGACCTAAGTCTCGGGCCGCTCGAGTACCTGTGACTTGTAATGCTTGCCAACAAGTAGGGCATTATGCTAATAAATGTCCACAGCAGTCGGGAAACGACCGCGTCTAGTAACCATTGGAGGGGGTTCACTAGACACAGCAGTACACGCCTCCAAGTTGTCCTTTAGGGGGACAATCAATTTTGGCTCATCCACTTTAACAGTCACGCTTTGTATGGACTCTGGAGCCGAAGGAAATTTAATTTCCTCTACCTTCGCTCTCAGTCACTCTATACCTCTGGTGATGCTCGCCAAACCCGTGACTGTTCGAGTAGTGAATGGGTTGACACTGCCTTCACCAATCACACATCAGACCATCCCTTTCACGTTGTCAATGTCCCTTTCCCATCAGGAGATTATCTCACTTCTGGTCATTCCCGAGGGAATAGACGAGATTTTGCTGGGGATACCCTGGCTCCGTTTCCACTCCCCACACATTGAGTGGATCTCTGGGAGGATATTGGGTTGGGGTGAGTCATGTAAAGGCAGTTGTATGAGGGAATGCATTCAGGTAGTCACTACAGAGATACCCGAAGATCTTAATTCACTTCCTAAATACTATTGGTCGTATGCAGACGTATTCTCCAAAAAGGCTGCGGAAATCCTTCCGCCTCACCGTCCCTATGACTGTCCTATTGACCTCCTGCCCGGAGCAGAACCTCCTCGGGATGAGTCTATCCCCTTTCTCTCCCAGAGACAGAGGCTGTGTCTCAATATATTCAGGAGAACCTGGCAAGAGGATTCATTAGGAAGCCAGTGTCACCTGCAGGGGCGGGGTTCTTCTTCGTGCAGAAGAAGAACGGAGAATTACGTCCATGCATCGATTACAGGGGTCTTAATGCCATCACCGTCAAGAATAAATACCCGTTGCCCCTGATTGAGCTCTTTGATAGGCTACGGGGGGCAAGGGTATTTACGAAATTAGATCTGCGGGGTGCTTATAACCTGATTCGCAGGGACGTGCACTATGAATATCTGGTGATGCCCTTCGGGCTCTGTAATGCCCCATCCATCTTCCAAGATTTTGTTAATGACATCTTCCGGGATATGCTCTCCACTTCAGTCGTAGTCTATCTGGATGATATTCTCATCTTTTCCCAGATATTGACTCCCACCGGAGAGATGTCTGCAGAGTCTTCGACCTCTTACGAGCAAATTCCCTCTACGCAAAGTTGGAGAAATGTGTGTTTGAGCAGGAGTCCTTACCCTTCCTGGGCTATATCATCTCCGCCCAGGGATTAGCTATGGATCCTGCCAAAATACAGGTGGTGATGGACTGGCAAGAACCCCATTCTCTGAAGGCGGTGCAGCGCTTTATGGGGTTCATTAATTACTACCGCCAGTTTATCTCTCACTTCTCAACTTTGGTAGCTCCCGTGGTAGCCCTCACCAAAAAGGGAGCAAATCCCAAATTGTGGTCTGAAGAGGTCTCCAAGGCCTTCACTTCTATTAAGTCCCATTTTGCTAGCGCTCCCATCCTACATCGCCCCAATGTTGATAAGCCATTTTTATTGGAGGTGGATGCCTCGTCTGTTATGATTTGGTAGCTGAGGAGAGCAGGCAAAAACGCAATACACCAGAGAGGTTGGAATCTACTGGATTGCAGTACCCTGACTAACCACCACAACTAAAGGCAGCCGTGGAGCGTTCCTACGTTGGTCCTAGACGCCTCGTCACAGCCTGAGAGGTTAACTACACCTAAAGATAGAAAGAGGAAAGCTATCTGCCCCGGAGCAGATCCCCAAAGAACATAAGAAGCCCCCAAACATGTAATGGCGGTTAGACAAGAGAAAATACAGACACAGACAGAAAATAGTATGAGCAAACGTTGGGGCCCAATCTGCCTTGACAGAAAAGGATAGGAAGGACACTTACTGCAATCCAAAAAACCCTAAAAAATACCAACTCTACTAATTGCAAAAACACCTGAGATCACACGACCTCTACCACCTAAATTAGTTCTCTGGTGTAACAAAACTAAGCCGCAGCCACTGAAAAAACTGGAAAAGGCAAATGAACAAATAACAGATAAACTGAGAGGAGCACAAGCCCCGGAGGGGACCTTGCTGACCTCCACAGAAGTTCAGGGAACAATGCAAAAAGCAAGCACAAAAATAAAAGCAGAAAATATCTTATCTGATAGCAGAAGATGCAGGCAAGACTCAGCAAGCTTCCAAGTGAACCAGGAACCACAGTTGAGACAAGAACAATTGATCACCTGCAACCATGATGGGAGGGAACCTCCCTTATATAAGACCAGTCTGTAACTCCTGATTGCCAATCCTCATTGAATGGTTCAGTACTGTTTGTAACCACCAGAGGGAGCTTCTGCTCAGAATTCATTTCTAACACATTCACAACAGTACCCCCCTTGAGGAGGGGTCACCAAACCCTCACTTGGGCAACCAGGTCGATCAGGATGAGCTCTGTGATACGCACGGATCAGTCTCCTAGCATGGATGTCCGAAGCAAACACCCAAGAATTGTCCTCCTGACCATAACCTCTCCACTTAACCAAATACTGGAGTTTCCGTCTAGAAAAACGAGAATCCAATATTTTCTCAACCACATACTCCAGATTGCCCTCAACCAAAACAGGTCAGGAGGCGCAGCCATAGGAACCACTGGTTCGACAAACCTCTTCAATAAGGACTTTTGGAACACGTTATGGATCTTAAATGTCCCTGGAAGAAGTAAACGAAAGGAAACAGGATTAAGAATCTCCATGATCTTATAAGGTCCAATGAACCTAGGCTTAAACTTAGGAGATGCAACTCTCATAGGGATATTTCTTGAGGACAACCAGACCAAGTCCCCCACTTCAAACCGAGGACCATCAGTCCTATGCCGGTTGGCAAACTGCTGGGCCCTCTCCTGAGAGAGGGACAACCTCTCCACTACCTGGTCCCAAATCTGCTGCATACGCTCCACAACAGAGTCAACACCTGGACAGACAGAAGCCTCCATCTGTCCCGAAGAAAATCGAGGGTGAAACCTAAAATTGCAGAAAAATGGAGACATCAAAGTGGCAGAGCTAGCCCTATTATTAAGAGCAAACTCAGCCAAAGGCAAAAAAGAGACCCAGTCATCTTGATCAGCAGACACAAAGCATCTCAGATAAGTCTCCAATGTCTGGTTTGTTCTCTCAGTTTGTCCATTGGTCTGAGGATGAAAAGCCGAGGAGAAAGACAATTGAACACCAAGTTTAGAACAAAAAGTCCTCCAAAATCTGGAAACAAACTGGACTCCTCTGTCAGATACAATGTTCTCAGGAATGCCGTGTAACCGAACCACGTGCTGAAGGAACAAAGGCACCAATTCGGAGGAGGAAGGCAACTTAGGTAATGGCACAAGATGTATCATTTTGGAAAACCTATCACAAATCACCCAGATAACGGTCATTCTCTGAGAAACAGGGAGGTCGGAAATGAAATCCATAGAGATATGGGTCCATGGTCTCTTGGGCACAGGCAATGGCATCAACAAACCACTAGAGCGAGAGCAAGGCTTGAGCGAGAGCAAGTCCCGCAGGACTGCACAAATTCCCTGACGTCACGAGACAAAGTAGGCCACCAAAAGGACCGACTAACCAAGTTCTGGTACCAAAAATTCCGGGATGACCGGCCAACGCAGAACAATGAATCTCAGACATCACACTCTTTTTCCACCGGTCTGGGACAAACAATTTCCCAATAGGGCAGCGCTCGGGTTTATCTTCCTGACACCCTTGCAGAGCCAGTCTCAAATTGGGCGAGATGGCGGAAAGAACTACACCCTCTTTCAAAATAACAGCAGGATCAGATAACTCAGGAGAGTCCGCAAGGAAACTCCTCGAGAGGGCATCCGCCTTAACATTCTTAGTGCCACGAAGAAAGGAAACCACAAAATTAAAACGTGTGAAAAACAAGGCCCACCTGGCCTGTCTAGGATTAAGTCGCTTGGCTGATTCCAGATAAACCAGATTCTTATGGTCCGTGAGGACCACCACCTGATGTTTGCCTCCCTCCAGCCAATGTCTCCACTCTTCAAAAGCCCACTTCATGGCCAATAACTCCCGATTACCCACGTCATAATTACATTCAGTTGGAGAAAATTTTCGAGAGAAAAAGGCACAAGGGTTACTTTTAGAGGTCTCTGGATCTCTTTGGACAAAACGGCACCTGCCCCAATTTCAGAGGCATCAACCTCCACCTGAAATGGCAGAGAAACATCAGGCTGCCTAGAACTGGAGCAGAAGTGAATCTCTGCTTAAGTTCCTGAAACGCAGAGAATGCCTCAGGAGGCCAATTCACCACATCAGAACCCTTTTTGGTCAAATCAGTCAATGGTTTAACAATAACCGAGAAATTACCAATAAATTTACGATAAAAATTGGCAAAACCCAAGAATCTCTGAAGAGCCTTTAATGAAGTAGGTTGGACCCAATCACAGATGGCCTGAACCTTGACCGGGTCCATTTCAATAACAGATGGGGACAAAATGAATCCCAGAAATGAGATCCTCTGTACGCCAAAAAGACACTTTGATCCCTTCACATACAGAGCATTCTCTCTCAAAATCTGGAACACAGTCCGAACATGTTTCACATGAGAGTCCCAGTCATTGGAAAAAATCAATATATCATCCAAATAAACAATCAGAAATTTATCCACAAAATCCCTGAAAATGTCATTCATGAAGGACTGGAAGACGGAAGGAGCATTAGTGAGCCCAAAGGGCATCACTAGGTACTCAAAATGCCCCTCTGGGGTATTAAACGCCGTCTTCCAATCATCCCCGTGCTTAATGCGAATAAGGTTATACGCTCCCCTGATGTCAAGCTTGGTAAGCCAAGTAGCACTTTTCACCCTGGAAAACAGGTCAGAAATCAAGGGTAACAGATATTGATATTTCACAGTGATATTGTTCAAGAGACGATAATCAATACACGGCCTTAATGAACCATCCTTTTTGGCCACAAAGAAAAAACCGGCACCCAAGGGTGAAGAGGATGGTCTGATATGACCCTTCTCCAATGACTCCTTGATATAAGACCGCATAGCGTCATGTTCAGGTACAGACAAGTTAAAAAGGCGACCTTTAGGGAATTTACTACCAGGCACTAATTCAATAGCGCAGTCATAGCTCCTATGGGGGGGCAAGGATGCAGATTTACTTTCGCTAAACACATCAGAAAAATCAGTCAAAAAGTCAGGAACATCTTGAGCCTGGGGAGAGGCAGAAAAAACAGGAGTGTTGGCATTAACACATTGGCAGCCCCAACTGGTTACAGACACAGATTTCCAATCCAAAACAGGATTATGAGACTGTAACCAAGGGAAATCTAGTACAATAATGTCATGCAGATTATACAGCACCAAAAATTTGCAACTCTCCTGATGATCAGGTTCAACCCTCATTATCACCTGAGTAGAGAACTGGGGTTTATTCTCAGCCAAAGGGGTAGAATCAATCCCCAGTAGGGGAATAGACTTCCGTAGGGGTATCAAGGGAAACCCACAACGTTTAGCAAAATCAAAATCCATCAGGTTAATAGCTGCTCCCGAATCAACAAAATCCTGAGAAGAAAATGTGGACAGGGAGCAAATCAGGGTAACAGTCAACAGAAATTTAGTCTGAACACTACCCAAGACAACTGAGCGTGCAAAACGTCTTCCCCGCTTAGGGCAGACTGAAATAGCATGAGAGGCGTTACCACAGTAGAAACATAACCCATTGCGTTTTCGAAACTCATGATGCTGTGCCCCAGAAGCCACTCTATCACACTGCATGGGTTCAAAGCTGGCTCACAAGGCAACACCATTCCACGCATACCTCTACGCTCACGCAAACGTCTGTCAATTTGAATCGCTAATGACATAGAATCATTGAGACCAGAGGGAGCAGGGAAACACACCATAACATCTTTTACATTCTCTGACAGACCCTTCCGAAAAAGGGCTGCCAAAGCATCATCATTCCATTTGGTCAGGATTGCCCACTTTCGGAATTTCTGACAGTACAACTCAGCGTCCTCAAGCCCCTGATTTAATGCCAACAACGTTTTTTCAGCTTGATCAGTGACATTAGGTTTATCGTACAATAACCCCAGAGCCAGAAAAAAACATTACTCAAAACAGGGTCCCCAGGTGTCAGGGAAAAAGTCCAATCCTGAGGATCGCCGTGCAGGAGAGAGATGACAATTTGAACCTGCTGTGCTGCGTTCCCTGAGGACTTAGGTTTTAAGGCAAAAAACAACTTACAGTTATTTTGAAATTCAGAAATTTAGCTCGATCCCCCAAAAACAAATCCAGCAGGGGGATCCTAGGCTCCACAACGGGCAACCCTGCAAGATAGGCAGCAATACTCCGAACTTCAGTGGCAAGCTGATCCACATGGCCATACAACTGTGCAAACTCCATTGAGAGAAAAAAAAAATCCTCCTCAGCACCCAGAGAAAAAGAGGGAAAAAATGCAACAGAGAAAAAAAAAAAAAAAATCTCTGACAACTTCCTTTTTCTTTTTCCTTTTACTATTTTTCCCTTCTGTTGAGTACCATACAATTTTCAGCTTGGGCCGGTGATACTGTTATGATTTGGTTAGCTGAGGAGAGCAGGCAAAAATGGCAATACACCAGAGAGGTTGGAATCCCCTGGATTGCAGTACCCTGACTAACCACCACAACTAAAGCAGCTGTGGAGCGTTCCTACGTTGGTCCTAGACGCCTCGTCACAGCCTGAGAGGTTAACTACACCTAAAGATAGAAAGAGGAAAGCTATCTGCCCCGGAGCAGATCCCCAAAGAACATAGGAAGCCCCCAAACATGTAATGGCGGTTAGACAAGAGAAAATACAGACACAGACAGAAAAAAATATGAGCAAACGTTGGGGCCCAATCTGCCTTGACAGAAAAGGATAGGAAGGACACTTACTGCAATCCAAAAAACCCTAAAAAATACCAATCTACTAATTGCAAAAACACCTGAGATCACACGACCTCTACCACCTAAATTAGTTCTCTGGTGTAACAAAACTAAGCCGCAGCCACTGAAAAAACTGGAAAAGGCAAATGAACAAATAACAGTGGCTCAGATAAACTGAGAGGAGCACAAGCCCCCGGAGGGGACCTTGCTGACCTCCACAGAAGTTCAGGGAACAATGCAAAAAGCAAGCACAAAAATAAAAGCAGAAAATATCTTATCTGATAGCAGAAGATGCAGGCAAGACTCAGCAAGCTTCCAAGTGAACCAGGAACCACAGTTGAGACAAGAACAATTGATCACCGGCAACCATGATGGGAGGGAACCTCCCTTATATAAGACCAGTCTGTAACTCCTGATTGCCAATCCTCATTGAATGGTTCAGTACTGTTTGTAACCACCAGAGGGAGCTTCTGCTCAGAATTCATTTCTAACACATTCACAACACTCGTCCGTTGGTGCTGGAGCAGTCCTTTTCCAAAAGGATGCTTAAGGTCGGAAGCACCTGTGCTTCTTTTTCTCCAAGACCTTCACACCAGCGGAGAGGAATTATTCCATCGGGACAGGGAGTTGCTAGCAATGAAGTTGGCCTTCTCAGAGTGGAGACATCTTTTGGAATGGGCTCGCTTTCCCTTCCAAGTCTTCATGGATCACAAAAATCTGGTGTATTTACAAACTGCCCAGCGGCTAAATTCCCGTCAGGCCAGATGGTCCTTGTTTTTCTCCCGCTTTCACTTCACCCTCCATTTTCTGTTGGGAGAGAAGAACATTCGGGCTGACGCTCTCTCTCGCTCCCTTGTGTTTTCTGAGGAGGAGGAGGGGCCACGGCTTATTGTCCCCTCTGAGAGCCTGAGAACTGTAGCTCCGGTGTCGCTAGAGTCTGTCCCTCCGGGCAAGACCTTTGTACACATCTAATTTGCGACCGGAGGTTCTCTCTTGGGCCCATTCGTCCAGGGTGGGTGGACATTTTGGGAAAAAAAGGACATCTGAGCTACTCGCGAGGACATACTGGTGGCCGCATATGGTCCGGGACGTTGGAGACTATATTCAGGCATGTGTCTCCTGTGCCAAAAATAAGTCCCCTCGCCAACGGCCAGCTGGGTTACTTTACCCATTGCCAGTGGCAGACAGACCTTTGGAAATGGTGGGGATGGACTTTGTGGTAGGCTTGCCCAAATCTCGTGGGTGCACCATCATGTGGGTTATCACCGATCACTTCTCGAAAATGGTGCACTTGGTGCCGCTACCCCGGTTACCCTCTGCACGGGCCTTGGCGACTCTGTTTATCAAACATATCTTCCGCTTACACAGTATGTCGGACAAAATTGTCAGCGACCGGGGTCCCCAGTTTGCGTCTCGGTTCTGGAGAGAGCTCTGTCGCCTTCTCAGTGTTGAGTTAAATCTCTCTTCTGCTTATCACCCCGAGACGAATGGGTTGGTAGAGAGGGCCAACCAGACCTTGGTTACATATCTGCGACATTTTGTTTCAGCTACGCAGGATGACTGGGCATCCTTGTTACCGTGGGCGGAGTTTGCATTAAATAACGCTGTGGCTGATTCCACTGGACAAACCCCATTTCTCTTTAATTACGGCCAGCATCCGCGGGTTCCCGTACCTATGCCCGTGTCTTCTGCCGACTCCAGGGTGGCAGACTGGGCTGTGGAGGCACGGGACATTTGGGACCGCACTCAAGATGCCATTCAGGCCTCCAAGGAGAGAATGAGGTCATCCGCCGACGCATATCGGGCCCCGCTCCGACTTTTGCCCCTGGCGACTTAGTGTGGCCCTCCGCCCATAACATCAGGCTGCGAGTAGAGTCCACTAAGTTCGCACCTCGCTTCTTGGGTCCCTTCAAGGTCCTCGAACAAGTTAATCAGGTGGTCTACCGGTTAGCCCTTCCGCCACGCCTGGGTATTACCGTACATATTCCATGTCTCCCTCCTGAAACCCGTAATTTGTCCCGGTTTTCCGAGTCATCTGCCGGGACATCGGGTTTGTCTATGGACGATTATGAGGTGAATGATATTCTGGGGTGCAAGGTGGTACGTGGCAAAAAGTTTTATTTGGTGGATTGGAGGGGTTATGGGCCTGAGGATAGGTCATGGGAGCCTGCTGAGCGTATTCAGGCTCCGTAGCTCATTGCTGCCTTTGAGCGTAACGAGGCCCAAGGAAGGAGAGGTCCTAGGGGGGTAATGTTAGGGGTCGAGTTCCCTCTTCTGCACAAGGGGGAATCTCGAGCCGTCCCTGCTGCGGTCTCCCATCTGTCTCCGGCCGCAGTGGACTCTGCTCAGCATAGACGTCGGTCCCAGCGTCTCGCCCAGTCTAACATTGTGCTGAGGATTGCTGCTGCCTCTCCGGGTTCTGCTGTTGTGGCCAGTGCTGGTTAGCAGCGAGCAGATGTCTTTGGGACAAAGTCCTTGCTTTCCTCTTCTGAGCATGCCCAGGGTAAGATCTCTTATTGGAGATCAGGGGTCACATGCTCAGGTACTGCAGCAGCTCCTATTGGTCCGCCAGGAAGGTCCTGAAACCACTTGTGTTCTGGAGCAGTTTCCAATTGGTCATTATCTAGCAGGTCCTGTAATTGCTACTATAAAAGGGTGGCATGGTCGTGCCGCCATGCGCTAGTATCAATTACATTATGTGCTTGCGCCAGTGTGATCTTGCACGCATGTGTTAGGGCTCGGCTGAAATAAGCCCCTAGAATACCGGCACCTCCGGTGAGGAGATTGTATGCACGTGTTTAGGGCTTGGCTGAAATAAGCCCCTAGAATACCGGCTTCTCCGGTGAGGAGATTGTCTGTTTGCGTTGCTGACTGCGTTTACTACGGACTGCTGTCCGCACAGCAGTTGTCTGTGCATTCCTGTGGAGTTAACAGGACACAGTCCATATCTCTGCGTCTCTACCTTAGCGACACTGTGATGTAACAGAGTTCGCTTATACCGCCGTATAGGGCCACAGTGTCTAAAGTTGCTACTCTGTGAAGTAACAGAGTTCACCTCACCGCCCTCTTACCAGCAGCAGGCTCAGCCTGCACGGTGGACCCCGGGCTGCGAACGCACTTATTATTTATATTAGTTTGTGCGTTCCGCCAGCTCTAACACCTGCTTTGAGCAGGGGTTGGACCAGATGGCCCAGGAGGTCCCTCTCAACTCTACCATTCTATGATTCTAAATCCTGAATTCCCCAGTCCAACATGAGTCAGAGATGGAGTGCACTGATGCACAGCCACTGCTAGATGATTCTGCTGGTACATTCACCCAGAGCACTACATTTGCCTCGCAGTCTACTGAGCCAGAATGTGACCCTGATGAAACTCAGGTGCCCCAGATAAAATTGAAGAGGTGGTGATGGATGACCCAGTTGTTGACCCGGATTGGCATCCATTGGGGAAGAGGGTGCCGCTGGCAATAGCTCAGAAGAGGAGAAGGATTTGCAGCAGGCATCGACATCGCAGCAGCGGTTATCTGGCAGGCCCATAGCAGTCCAAAAAGGTGTTAAAAAAACAAAAAGAGTTGCAGGACAGCTTGGACAGACGGTCAAATTAGCACAGCATGCAAGCCCTGAAAATTTATACCATAGTAGGAAGACTCCAGTGTGGCACTTTTTTTTACCTAAATCCTATTGATGAGGCAAAGGTTATCTGTAAGCAGTGCGGAAGGACCTTTAGCCGAGTGAAAAATCTCATAAATTTGAATAGCAGTTGCATGCCATTGCTTAGACATTTAATGAACATGCACTTGCAAGCGTGGACAGACTCCAAAACCTACAAATTCCTCCCCCAGGGCCGGCGTCAGCACCTGACACACCCGGCAAGTGCCGATTCCCTGACCAGGTGGGGGGGACCGACTCGTGGGCGATGGCACTGGCACAGGGCCCCTTATAGTACAAAAATGTGTTTCTGACGGTGGGAGGGCCCACTCGCCGTCAGACACACGGCGTACTATGAGGGGCCCTGTGCCAGTGCGGTCGCCCATGAGTCGGCCCGCCCTGCTTGCTCAGGGCCACAGCACTTGCAATACACTGGATTATTAATAATGAGGCCCATTATATAAGGTGCATGATTTTGGCCCATAACACACTGGAGCATCATCCATGTGGCCCAAAATATACTGGAGCATCCTAAATGGGGCAGATCAGACACTGTAGCAGCATCCATGGGGCCCATCATATACTGGAGCATTGTAAATGGGGGACAGCAGACAGTGGAGCAGCATTTACGGGGCCCATTATACGCTGGATCATTAATAATGGTGCCCATTATATTTGGAGCATGATTTTGGCCCATAACACACTGGAGCATCATCCATGGGGCCCAACAAATACTGAATCATTCTAAATGGGGCAGATCATACACTGGAGCAACATCCATGGGGCCCATCATATACTGGAGCATTGTAAATGGGGCAGATCAGACGCTGAAGAAGCATCCATGGGGCCCATCATATACGGGAGCATTGTAAATGGCAGACAGCAGACACTGGAGCATCATCCATGGGGCCCAACTTATACTGGAGCATTCTAAATGGGGCAGATCAGACACTGGAGCAGCATCCATGGGGCCCATCATATACGGGAGCATTGTAAATGGGGGACAGCAGACACTGGAGCAGCATCCATGGGGCCCATCATATACAGGAGCATTGTAAATGGAGGACAACAGACAGTGGAGCAGCATTTACGGGGCCCATTATACGCTGGATCATTAATAATGGTGCCCATTATATTTGGAGCATGATTTTGGCCCATAACACACTGGAGCATCATCCATGGGGCCCAACATATACTGAATCATTCTAAATGGGGCCGATCATAGACTGGAGCAACATCCATGGGGCCCATCATATACTGGAGCATTCTAAATGGGGCAGATCAGACACTGGAGCAGCATCCATGGGGCCCATCATATACGGGAGCATTGTAAATGGCAGACAGCAGACACTGGAGCATCATCCATGGGGCCCAACATATACTGGAGCATTCTAAATGGGACAGATCAGACACTGGAGCAGCATCCATGGGGCCCATCATATACTGGAGAATTGTAAATGGGGGACAGCAGACACTGGAGCATCATCCATGGGGCCCAACATATACTGGAGCATTCTAAATGGGGCAGATCAGACACTGGAGCAGCATCCATGGGGCCCATCATATACTGGAGCATTGTAAATGGGGGACAGCAGACAGTGGAGCAGCATTTACGGGGCCCATTATACGCTGGATCATTAATAATAGGGCCCATTATATACGGAGCATGATTTTGGCCCATAACACACTGGAGCATCATCCATGGGGCCCAACATATACTGGAGCATTCTAAATGGGGCAGATCAGACACTGTAGCAGCATCCATGGGGCCCATCATATACTGGAGCATTGTAAATGGAGGACAACAGACAGTGGAGCAGCATTTACGGGGCCCAATTATACGCTGGACATTATAATGGTGCCATTATATTGGAGCAGATTGGCCCATAACACACTGGAGCATCATCCATGGGCCAACATATATGAATCATCTAAATGGGGCCGATCATAGACTGAGCACATCCATGGCCATCATATACTGGAGCATTCTAAATGGGAGATCAGACACTGAGCAGCATCATGGGGCCCATCATATACGGAGCATGTAAATGAGACAGCAGACACTGGAGCATCATCCATGGGGCCCAACATATACTGGAGCATTCTAAATGGGACAGATCAGACACTGGAGCAGCATCCATGGGGCCCATCATATACTGGAGAATTGTAAATGGGGGACAGCAGACACTGGAGCATCATCCATGGGGCCCAACATATACTGGAGCATTCTAAATGGGGCAGATCAGACACTGGAGCAGCATCCATGGGGCCCATCATATACTGGAGCATTGTAAATGGGGGACAGCAGACAGTGGAGCAGCATTTACGGGTCCATTATACGCTGGATCATTAATAATAGGCCCATTATATACGGAGCATGATTTTGGCCCATAACACACTGGAGCATCATCCATGGGGCCCAACATATACTGGAGCATTCTAAATGGGGCAGATCAGACACTGTAGCAGCATCCATGGGGCCCATCATATACTGGAGCATTGTAAATGGGGACAGCAGACAGTGGAGCAGCATTTACAGGGTCGATTATACGCTGGACATTAATAATAGTGCCATTATTGGAGCTTGATTTGGCCCATACACACTGGAGCAACATCCATGGGGCCCAACATATACTGAATCATTCTAAATGGGGCAGTTCAACACTGGAGCAACATCCATGGGGCCCATCATATACTGGAGCATTGTAAATGGGGCAGATCAGACACTGGAGCAGCATCCATGGGGCCAATATATACTTGGCATTGTAAATGTGGACAGCAGACACTGGAGCATATCATTGGGCCCATCATATACTGGAGCATCTAAATGGCAGATCAGACATGGGGGAGCATCCATGGGCCCATCATATACTGGAGCATTGTAAATGGGACAGCAACACTAGAGCATCATCCATGGGGCCCAATGTATGTTTGGTAGCTGAGAGGCAGGAGCAATAAAACGCATAGGCGCCTAACCACAGAGAGTTGGAATTAATAGGGTTTCAGACCCCTAAACTAACGCACAACTAGAAGAAGCGTGGAGCGTACTTACGTGTCTAGAGCTCGCACAGCCGGAGAGATAGCTATCCCTGAAGATGGAAAAGGAAAGCTACTGCCGGAGTGGACCAAAAGAGTAGGAAGCCCCAAATAATGGCGGTTAGACAAGATGAAAATACGAACACAGACAGAAAATAGATTGAGGAAACGCTGGGGCGAAAAAACTGTCTAGATAGGACAGCACAGGAGAGAATACTATCTGCAACCCAGAAAAACCCTAGGAAAAACTCCAACACCTCTGAATCCAAAAACACTGAGACCACACGGTCTCGACTACCTATATCAGATCTCTGGTGTGGACACGTAGCTATCCAGCAGTAAAATATCACAAGAACTGAGCAAATGAACAAATACAAAAAATGAACGGAGACCAGCCAAAGCCCCCCAAAGGGGACCCTGCTGAAGACAAAAAGCAATGCAGCAAAAAGCAAGGAATTCAAACCACAGTAAAAAAAACTGAAAGGGACTCATTATCTGCAGGTGTAGGACTCTTGGTGTTCAACATAGGTTCAATACCCTCATGTCACGGGTGTGTCGCTACGAAGATCGTCGCGATTGCACACCCTGACTTCTCACAGCTGAGTTTCTGGTGCTGGGTGTTTTTCGGCAGTGAGGGAGTTAATTCTCCCTCTCTCTGTGCTAGACAAAGCCAGCCTCGCCCAGCTGCAAT